>WNHD01004198.1:0-11507 GCA_011057455.1 Ganaspis sp. Gsp50 | reverse complement strand
TTATGCATTTGGACGGGTGGAGCCCTCACCAATCATATTCGTGCCGCGCTTCGCTCGCGCTCTGATTGGCCGTCTTGGACATCAGTACAGGTCATGCACTCGTCTCAAATTTCGCGAGGGTAAAGAATTGAATATCTTTACAATACGTCCCAAAATTGTTGTTCTTCGTTTTATTTAGAATTCCCAGGTATGAGGCACGTAATTCCGAACCTTTTTATTTACCGACACATCATTTGTTAAATGGATCCTCTTCACCTGTGTATTTTGCGTCTTACCATATTAATAAAATGTATAATTGTTTCAATACTGATTTAGATATGTTTTCTGCTTCAAACAGTGCTTTTATTCAAAACATAAACTTGCACCTTATATAAGGGAAGTGAAACTTGTATATATCTATGTTGTATTCTGATAAATTTACTATTTTCCTTGAGGTCTTTCAATGCCAGAGTGATTGAAAATTTTTTTTATTTGTTTTAAGTACTTGTTTACATATCTTGTGTGTTTCTATTGACTTACTCAGTGTGTGGTCTAGTTAAATGATTTCTATTTTATATATATATTTTTTTTACTTGAGACTACGGGAACTGTGTATTAACAAAACAAAATAAAGTAAGAGATTTACTGTAAGATTTTTATATTTAAAAATTAATCATTAATTTGATAATTCTAATTATCAAAATATCGAAAATGTTCTCTTTACATTCTCCAAGTTCTCAAACTTTAGATCCCCAAGAGAATTAAAAGATAACTCAGGTATTAAATTTAATGAACTACAGTTTTTTTTTCAAAATTGACAATCTAAAATCTAAACGTTCTAATTTCGTTATAAATAATAATAAAATGTCTTTCATATTATTAAAATTGTTCATTAATACATTTTTCATTTAATCAGAAAAAAAATTAATTATTCATAAACAAACTTACTGATTCAATCCAAGTTTTAAATGATCCCCAGCATTTCGTAAGAGTGCGTGAGATTCACTGTTTGTGAGTTCACGAGTGCTTTTTCCGTTGATACTACTAATCAAGTCACCCTCTCTTACACCTTGTTGAGCGGCCTTACTTCCTGGATTCACCTGCAACGATAAATATTTACCGTTTTAAAAATCAATTGCGACTCAAAAGCAAGACTTTTCAGTATTAATTATTAAAAGAAACTTAATAATTATATTTAAAAAAAACTTAATAATTATATTTAAAAAACTTAATAATTATATTAAAAAAATGAAAACCATTTAATTTAAGCCTTGAATTATGAAAATTGTTAAGTGTTTTCGAAAGAAGTATAATAAATAAAATAATCATGTTTGTGCACGTATCAATAGATATCTTATATTTTGTCACAAGTAATGTCAATAATTGTATGAAAAAACAAAGTAATATTATTTCTTCAAATTATTAATTTAAAGAAAATCGTGAATATTTCTTTACAAATTTCTTTTATTCATTTTCTATTTACTATCCATTTGTACAACAATGAACTTGTAAAATTTAAATATTGCACTTCTAAAGCTTCGTGCTTTTGAATATGTACATATTTAGTTTGGATCAAAATTGTGATTTTGTACAAATAACAGCAAAACATCGCTCGTAAATATTGCAAAATTTCAATTTTTAAATATTAAAACAAAAAAATTACGATGCCGAACATATATCACGTAATACCAAAACACATAGATTCCATCCACTCTACTTTACGAATTGTTTTAAAAAAAATTTTCGGTAAATAAACATTAAGAATTTAAATTCTGCTCTTATAAAAAAGTGTAATTTGTTAGAAAATTATTTTGATTGTTGTAATAAAATTTCAGTTTCTGAGGAAATCAAAAACTTTAAAAAAGTGTTTTTTCTTTCTTTACCAACCATAATGACTCGGGAAGATTGGCAAAATTTAACCGTTATTTAAAAATGTTTAAAGCTAAAAATTTAATGCATTTATTTTAAAAAGCCTGGGGCTAATACTGAGGTGTGAAATAAATGCATCTAAAGTAGTTTTCAATCCGGTTGCGGAATTAACTATTTCAACTGAAATGTTGACCCGGTGTACGATGGTGTAGAACGGGTGGCCTGCCAGCAGGCGGAGAGATTTATCTCAGTTTTGTGCGGCTTGTCGAAGTTTTTGAGCCTCAGAGCTCTTTTCTAAACGGGATGCTGTGAACCAACCACTAATTCGACGCTTAAATTCTCACCATGGTACTACGCCTTCGTTGAGCAGGAGAGCAGAATTTCAGCATGCTGATCACGCTTGCAAAAAAGTCTCTGTCCTATGCAGATGCGCTCTTTCCGTTCGTGGAATTGAAAGGGTAGTCGCGGAAAAAGAAATGAGAACAAACGACGTGCCGCTTCTTCTTTTTCAACACCCTTTTGTACCGAATTAATATTACATTTATAAATATGCAGATACAGGGTGATTCATAATAGCCGTTACAAAAAACTGTGCTAGAAAGTGGACAATAAAATATTTATAGAATAAGTTTGTAAATTAAGTTAAAAACTTAATTACAAACTTTTTTTTAAGGTTAAGTTTTAGTTTAGGTTTGTAGGATATTATTTGCCTACGAAGACATCTCGAAGGCGCATTGAATTTAATCCATGATAAGATGCCATGAATCATACCATGAATTACTTTATAAAGAAATAAAAGATCAGAAAACAGAAATCTCGAAGACAAATTCGAAACGTTGAATAAGGATCTTAATTCAGAATACTCATGGCTATAAAAATAATAATTATGACTTACACCCAATTTCCTAGCCATAAAGCGTTAGTATCTATTCTGTACTCTTTTCAGTCTGGTTACATGAACTTTGTGAGAAGGTGACCAAATTAGAGAGGCATTGTCCAGAATAGGAAGCATCAGCGAGAAGTACAGAATACTTAAAGTTGATCACATTTCTGGTGACAAGATTCAATATCTTTGAGGCTCTATTTACAGTGTCAGATATATGTTCAGAAAAAGGTGACAAAAGGTTAATAAATCATAAATAAACAAATGAAAGTTCATCTTGAATGTCCAGATTGGACTTAATCGATTTAAAGAATTTAAGATCATCAGTAAACAAAGAAACTGACAATGCTTGAAAATTAAAAATATATCGTTGATAAATGAAGTAAAATATAGTGGACCAAGGTTCGATCTCTGCGGAAACATATTCAAGATGATTTCCATAGATCTATCATTTAGATCAGCAACAAGATTATTTGGAAGTTTATACTATTCTCGATGGAGTTCATCTGGACTCGTACTGGGTGCATCTTCAGATAGGTAGTGTTTAAATGAACCAGCAGTCTATTCATTTATTGCTTAATTCACATTTCAACGAAATTTATTGCTTAATTATTGCTTAATTATTGCTTAATTATTGCTTAATTATTGCTTAATTATTGCTTAATTCCTAATATTAAAAGAATCTGATGCTGAACATTTTTATTGATTTTTAAGTGAATCATAGTAAGAAGCTTTAGTACAGAACATAAAGTCTTCCGAAGATTCCGAAGATAAATTAGGGCCCAAAAATAAAGAGATTAGGGTCTTTGTTTGTACATATATTTACTTGTCTTTTTGCTGATCATCTATATTTACTAATCTTCTTGATGATCTATTGAATCGTTGGAACTATAATCGTCTGAAATCAGTTCCATCTATAATTTCTAAAATTGTGACAGGAATTTATTTATAATTTATCTTAGATAAGTGTTCGAAAATGGGGAAGTCGGTTCATTTCCAAACAAAATAGTATAATTTGAAAGAAAAATAATTATGGTTCAGAATCTTGTCAGTTTTCTAACCTACATTTATTTGTAACGGGTATTATGAATCACCCTGCATAAATGTGTCCTATTTTCCTAAAGTTGAAGATAACAAACACACAAAAATACGAGATTATTTTTGTCGCACCTTGAAAATGATGGTGAAATTGACCAATGCCTTTTGTTTTATTTTCACACTCTTATCTATTATTTCCCTCAATATTTTGAAGTCTATTTTTCTCCTTCTAGAACCATTCATTAGATTAATATAAAAATATTTATTTATATAGTAAATATTTCAATTTCTTCAGAACAAATTACATGCTTTTTTTAAACACGCAGGAAAGGAATAATAAATTTTAATTTACAGTATCGTCCACGAATACGAAAATACCTGTTTTGAATTCACCAAATAAACATATTTTTTAAAGAAAAAAAATAAAATAATGTAAAACGAATAAAATAAAATTTGTAGCGTTCTCACATGAAACGATTCTACTTTTTTTAGAATTTCAATATTAGAATTTCTGTATGAAATTTTATATGGAATATTTTATACAAATCCTCTAAAAAACCACTTAATATTTTTTTGTATAATATTTGTATTCGGATAATTAAACTCGCATTTGCATTTGCTATATAATTATTCCTTATTTTTCGTGCATATAAAATAAAAATTGTTTTTTAAACAAGATTTTTAATGAACATCAATTTTCTGTTTTTTTTTATTTCTATTCTATATTTATTGTTTTTTAAACAAGATTTTTAATGAACATCAATTTTCTGGTTTTTTTTTATTTCTACTTCTTCGTGTTTGCCTTGTTTATTCAATGTAAATTTTTATTTGATACAATCGATATAGATATTCATGAAGTAAATAAAATTCTTAAATTAAATTTATTATTTAAAAGCTTTGTGTATTTTATATAATATTGAATGACCAAGAACACACTACTAGTCGATATCATATTCAGCCAATATTCTATTTTCAAAAGAGAGTTATAACACTTTGCTCTGACAATTTTCTGCTTCAAAATTTATTTCCTGGAAAGTGCTTGAATAAAACTAGATTTTTTTTAATAAAAGTAATAACGCTTTATAAAAAGTGCATTAAATACTAAACATGATTTCTTAATTATGGTTCCTTTGGGAAAATTTGTCTATACTAAAAAACGAATCGAATCAATATAAAAATTATGTAACACAAAAATTTATAAAAAGATGTCACTGTTACATTATTTTCAACATTTAAAATTTTCTCACTATAAGGAAGCCAAAATGTTCGAGAAATGAACATCATTTTCTACTAGTTTTATAATTTTAAAATTTATAATTTTTATAATTTTGAAATTTATCATTTTTATCATTTTAATCATTTTAAAATTTATCATTTTTATCATTTTAAAATTTACCATTTTCATCATTTTAAAATTTATCATTCTTATCATTTTAAAATTTATCATTTTTATCATTTTAAAATTTATCATTTTTATAATTGAATATAATTAAAGAATCAAAATTGACACGATTTAGCAAGTCTCTACTATTTACGGCAATTAGTTACACTTAATTATTAATTAATATAGGTTCTTAATCAAATTGAACATTTGATTAAGAACCTTTATAAATTTCTCTTCATTATTAAACGGCGGAGATTAATTATTCGAGGAGCAATTATAAGTACTTTAAAATGTGTTTTTTTATTTTTGTTTTATTTATCACAAATCAACCCGCAGTCCAGATGGACCATAAATCTTTTCATTATTATTGAATTATTATTGTTTCTGTTAATTATTTGTTAAATGGATTATTTTTATTAATATGGTTGTTTTCAAATTTAGTGATTCTTATCAATTATTATTTTCAATTTATTGTTAATTTATTCTGAAGCTCCTTCTTAATCAAAGGAGTATGAAGTAATTAGAAGTAATTGGAGGCAATAAACATTGGACGGAAGAGTTTTAATAAATAATTGAAGAGTCACTTGGAATCGCGAGAGCTGAACGCTACCGGATAAAGATTGCATTTTAATTGCGCGGTTTTGCAACCAACAGAAAGAAGAAGTAGACAACGTTATTTCGTGTAAGAGAGGAAAGCGAAAACTGTGGTTTCTGTTTCTTGGATGACACGAGACTGTGGGGTGCAACCGCATCGCTATGGCGCCTACCTCGGGTAAAACACGCAAGTCTTTTCGGCCTGACCTTCCTCAATGACCTGTTATCCATTTTTCTTACAGTCTCCACAAAACCACGAGGTACATTCTCCCCTTGATTTATTGACATTGATACTGCCAGATCCATAAATAAGGATTTTCCCAAACTACAAAATAGTCGTGTATTTTTGCTAATCTTACACACATTTTCACCTTCATTCTCAAGAGACTTTAGAATGGTACGAAACGAACGAAATAAAGGAAAATCAAAGGAGAATCAAAGGAGCGGATCTATTGAGAACATACTTTTAAAGAGCGCAATTATTATGAACGAAACTAATCAAATCGAACTTATTGAAAACGTACAAATTGATGGCGGACTTATTGAGAACGAATGTATTGCAATCGGAATTATTATCAACGAAGTGATTGAGAATATTTCTATTTAAAGCGGATTTATTAAGAACGCATTTGTCGATAACGGACATGTTAACGACATGATGTCGAACATGTTATTGATCTATTAAAAGAGAATTTATTGAGAGCTCAGCTTTTGATAACAGTCTTAATAAAGAAAGGTCTGTTAAATGCGGATTTATTGAGAGCTCGTCTATTGGTAATGGACCTATTGAGAACGAATCTATTGCAAAGATAATAATTGACAATGAGAGTTTTGAGAACATGTCTATCGAATGCGGATTTATTGAAGGTGCATTTATTGGTAAAGGTCTTATTGAGAACAAATATTGTAAGCGCATTTATTAAAAGCGTATTTATTAAAAGCGTATTTATTAAAAGCGTATTTATTAAAAGCGTATTTATTAAAAGCGCATTTATTGAGAGCGCATTTGTTGAGAGCGCATGTATTGATAGCGGGTTTATTGAGAACGAATCTATTGTAAACAGAATTGTTGAAAAAGAATCTACTGAGTACTTCTTCATTCAAAGCGGATTTATTTGGATCGCACCGGCTGATAAACAAGTAATTTAAAACAGATCTATTGACTGCGGATTTATTGAGAGCGCGTTTATAGGTAATGGAGCTATTGAGAGTGAATCTATTGCAAACAGAATTATTGACAAGGAATCTATTGAAAACGTGTCTATAAAAATTGGATTAATTAGTACCCATCTATTGATAACGGTCTTTTTGAGAACAAGTCTATTTAATGCGGATTTATTGAGAGCGCGTAAATCGGTAACTGACTTATTGAAAAAGAATCTTTTGCAATCGGAACTTTTGGAAAAGAATGCATTGAGAACTTGTCTATTGAAAGCGAATTTATTGTGTGCGCACGTATGGATAACGGACTTATTGAGAACAAATGTATTGAGAACAGATGTATTGAAACAGATGTATTGAATGTATGCATTTATAACGGACTTATTGAGAACAGGAACTTCGAAAGAAGGATTTATTGAGAATGCACCTATTGATAACGGATTTATTAAGAACGAATCTATAGTGAAATATTATTAGCAACGAAATTATTTGGAGCCTGTCTTCTGAAAGCGGAATTATTGAGAGCGCTTCTATTAATAACGGACGTATTCGGAGTGGATTTATTTAGATTTAACGTATTGAGAGCGTACCTTCAATAGGTACCCACCTACTGACAACGGATTTATTGAGAACTCTATTTAAAGCGGCTTTATTGATAATGGATATTGATGCGGATTTATTGAGAACCGATTTGTCGAGAACCGATTTATCGAGAAGGGGTTTATTGATAACGAATTTGTTAAGAACGGATTTGTTAAGAATGGATTTGTTAAGAACGGATTTGTTAAGAACGGATTTATCGAGAGCAGATTCATTCAGACAAATGCTTTTTAACAGAAAACTTAGTGAAAACGGACCTATTGTAAAGACTATTGACAGCGGGCCTATTGAGAGAAGGGCGACTGTACATTGAAAATTAAACAAATGTTATTCACACGAAGAGAAAAGATTTGTTGTGTTTACCAATAACAGAAGATTTGGTAGCGGAAAAGAAGTGCCGACAGATTGAAAGATCATGAATAAAGCAAAAATTTTGCACAATAAGAAATTGCTGCACAGAGAAACTTTTTACAAGTTACAATGCAGTAAAACAGTTTTAAAAAATAAAGTTTCTAAAACTTCCCAACAAAAAGTTTTATACTTCCATAATGATAAAGTTGGATAGTTGTCCGCTCATTTAATAAACTTTTGGAATTTATGTTATTCCTTTCATTTAAAATGCTATAGTTTTTTTTGTTTTTATTTTATCTTTCATGTTACATAAAGCTATTTTTAATAAATTTTAAATACTATAATATAATATTTTCACTTGTCTAATTATAATTCATAATTTGTAATTTAGCATATAGGTATAGTAATTATGCTTGCAAAATTTCAAATTAATTAATATAGAATTTGACATACTACTTTTTGGTTTTCATTAATATTATACAACATTTTTTTTAATGAGTTGTTTTAAGGTTTGTTTTTTTGAACATTGAAAAGAAGAATTCATTAAATATACAATAAATTAAGTATAAGTGCTTGAATAAAAGGATTACTATTATCTTTGGTTAAATTTACTAAGTGGTTAATTCTCTAAATCTGAATCAGCAATAAGTGAGCCACTATATTTAAAATGTATTTTAGGTTATGTTTCTTTGAAAGAATAGCTTTGAATTTTTTGTATAATTTTTTGGTAAAATTACTAGTTTTTTAACTATATGCAAATTTTTACTTGCTTTTGTCTAATTTACAAATCGGTCAACTAACGCTGCTAGTTTTCTGGTTAAATTTACTAAACAGTTAATCAACTTTACACATTTTTGGTTAAATTAGAACTTGATTAATAATAACAGTTTCTTGTCATACTTACTAACCAATTGGTTGGATTTACTAACCAATTGGTTGGATTTACTAACCATTTGGTTGGATTTACTAATCAATTGGTTGGACTTACTAACCAATTGGTTAACTTTACTAGTTTTCTGGTTAAACTAAAAGGTTGGTTTGAACAGTTTCTTTAGTTAATTTTATTATAAAAGGTATTCATAGTAATCACTCTCATTTCTTTAGGTCACATGTAAATAAATAAGAATACAATAAACAATAAAACATCTGATGCAATTAAATACTAAAGTCAGTTTGATCAACATACTTTAGTTATTTATTATTTAAAAAAATTTTTCTCATATAAAAACAAATGTTCTATAAATGTTGTTCTAAATCAACATTTCAGATGAACGTGAAACAAAACTCTGCAAATGTACTTGCGAGAAAGGTAGATCTGTCCCTCTGGTGGACGAATTATGAACTTTTTGTAATCCTAAAATAACACCCAGAGTCATTAACTTACAAAAAATTATTCAAGAATTCTTCAACTTTACTTTCAAGTTGTTAATTCTTTAAAATTGAATAACAACCATTACCAAAAAAATTGTAACCAATGATTTTTCTTCTTTTTATTACATGTTTCATAAAACTTGAAGCAAAAGTGTTTTTCATAGTATAATTTCCACTTTTCGGTTATTATTTAAAATGAATAAAACTAGTACCAAAGTGTTTTGAAACAACAATAAACAATAGTTCAGAACAAAAACTAACAAAAACTAACTTATTTTAATGAAAATAAGAAGAGAATTTCTTTCTAATACTCTGACCTCTGACAACAAGCGTGTGTTTTTTCTTTTTTTTTAAATTACGATGTGGCAATGCTAAAAGTAACAGGAGAGTTCAAAGCACTTAAAGTGGATAAATAAAGACCTGTAAATAGCCAGCGTGTAGTGCTAGAAGTTAGTTATTACACATTCCTAAATTAACTATATTTCACTTTTTAGAAACAGGTAGCAGTCTCTCGTATATCGACAGAAATTATTTTTCAAATCCACTCTCTCAACTTTTTCTTATTTCGTAAAGCAACAATAGCAAAAAAGACTCATTTAATGTCGAGTAACTATAGAAAATGTTCCAATATGTATTTGCCTCTCACTTCTTGAACAGAATAGTTTTTGAGAAAATTACTCGTGTGCAGAAAAATCGCCTTTTTATCAGATTTTTACAGTTAACAGAAAACAAATACGGAAAAACGCGATTTACGCCCAACCGTGCAATATTGAATAATAAACATACGCAATTGTTGAGACGATTCTTTAACAATTTTTAGAATGGTAATATAAATAATTATGATAATTAAACTTTTACTATCAGACGCAAAAATTCTGTAGTGTTCTCATTTATCTAATTTTGAGTGGAAAAAAGTCGTTTGTATTTAATGACCATTATTTATTGCCTAATAACTGAACAAACTTTTTAAAAATTAAAATATTTTCTAGGATTTTATAAATGTTTTCTCAAGTGAAAAATCTATCTGATGGAACTTTAGAAAATTAATTTAATTTTATGATTTAGTGTCAAGAAGACACAAATATTTTTAAGCGTGAAGAAACAAACTTTTCTTTTCCTGTTTTAAAATAAATAAATAAAAATAAATAACGACGTTTATTATTTCTTTAAATACTATTTGTTATAGTTATTGAAATAAAAAACTTCTACGAGGATGCAAAATAAACCCCAATTATAAAAGCAAAAAAACGTTTAAAAAATAACAACAATTTTTGTAGCCCATTTACTTACTAGATAAATAAAAATGACGAAACAAAAAATAAATAAAAAATCATAACAAATAAAAAATCATAACAAATAAAAATCATAACAAATAAAAAATCATAAGAAATAAAAAATCATAAGAAATAAAACATCATAAATAAAAAACATTAAAAATAAAAAACATCATAAATAAAAAGCATAAAAAATAAAATAACATAAAAAATTAAATTTCTGCATCAAATGTACATTTTAAAAAAATAATTAACGATCAATATTTTTCACGATACAAGACATTTTTCACCAAAAGGATTATTCCACTTTAATAGTAGGATACAGTAAATCAATATTTTGCTAGAAATAGTAGAAAATGCAAAATTAATCAAGTTCGAGGAAAATGTTCGTATCAAGGTTAGCATTATTTCTGAAACGTGCATGACACAATTGACTCAAAGCCAAAAGGTTAAATCTTGGCGGAGACTTTCAATGGAATTGCACAAAAAAGAGGCGTCGAAATTAACTCAATAATTAATAGCCTTATAGCTTTAATAGCTTCATAAAACAAGAAAATCGAATCCATTAAGAAAATCAAATCACGAATTGTAACAAAAATGCAATTTTATAATTTCCTTTCAATTTCAATATTTTTTCTAAAAGAGAAAAAACGTGTAAAAAAAATGTTTTATACATTTAATATATTTTCATCCAAATTTACGCAATTTTATGAATTTTTTTTTTTTTATACAGAAAATCGAGAAGAAATTCAGTTTAATTTGAATAAATCCTGGTTTGTCTGCAGAGATAATATGAGTTGAGAGATTGGACAAAAAAGTTTGTTATGTCTAAATAGACAATATTTTCTCTTTGATGCTGAATATTGAAAAATTAGTAAATGGAAATATAATCTTTGAAAATCCCACACGGAGAAAAAAATCTAGGCTTTTTAGCATGAAACTGATTTAAACTATTAAAGCAGTCAACTTCGTTTACCTATTTAGGTATGAATTAATACATTTT
>WNHD01004197.1:0-14426 GCA_011057455.1 Ganaspis sp. Gsp50 | reverse complement strand
TAATAATAATAATAATAATAATAATAATAATAATAATAATAATAATAATAATAATGATAATAATAATAATAATAATAATAAAAATAATAATAATAATCATACTAAAAATAATAATTACAATATTAATAAAAATGTATACTTTTTGTTAGTCTTAAATTATAAAACGATGAAAAATTGATTCAGGTGAATAGTTTTGAACAAAAAAATGCGAAGAAATATGAATAAACCCGAAATGGGGAACAGATTATATGTTTATTGTATGAAGTATTCTGATAAAGTCACGCAAATCGTCTTGGAGAACTGCTCTAGATCTTTGCTCCCGAGCAGACAGATCATTGGAATTGCATGAGTGCATCAGTAAAAGCTTACTCTTGGCACATGTGTGATCCTTCGAATTCAGGATCACTATTATGGTGAATATTTATTATAGTTGAAAACCTACGTTGCTCTTTCCATTCGATTCCAAGTCTACTTTAACTTCTACCCATCTGAGACTTGAGAAACGATCAGTGGCGTATGGCCAGATTTTTAAACACCAAATAACCATATCCATTGTTCTCGATTACAAGATTCATCAATTTTCTCATAATTCCACATACTATTGCTTCGAAAACAAGTATACAATTTGAACAAGTGCAATTTGAAGAAATACAATTCGAATACATGCAAATAAATCGCATGTGTGCAATCACAATTTGTCGATTAAATTAACATTTCTGAAACTTAACAAGTTATGGGCCCATAAAGAGATACATATTTTTGCATTCTCATCAATAATGAGAGTGTATTGAAAGTGTGCGATTTTTGCTAATTTCATCATTTCTCGACGTTTTTTTTAAATATACTTTTGTAAAACCATATAACGTTTTCGCTCCAAAAGTTTGAAATAACGATGCTTTTCAGTCGTCCGTTGTTAAAAGCACAAAAGGTGCATTTTCCGGAACTATATCTTTTGTCTCGGGGCTTCTTTCGAAAATTCTCCCTACTTTCGAATCAAGATAAAAACTGCTTTTATCTTTATTTCCTTAAGTAGCGACGTTTCATTTTCGTGTTTTCCAGTATTACATCGCGCGCATTATATATTTTAAAGATATTTTTGAAAATAATTGCAATTTGTGAAATAAGGTTAATTGCTGATAGTTTGACGGCAATCGTTCTTTATGTATAATGATTTCTGCATCTGGTGTGACTTGATATTTGGAGGATGAGGCAAGTTAGTTCTACGCCAGTGGATGAAATGATCGTGACTAACTCGATATCTATCGACACTGTTATGTTATACTAACGTTAGCTAAAGCGATTCACTGACTCTGCTCAGTGAACGTAACGAGGAACCATGCTATTGAAACAGAGCTACCATTATATTCTTGGGTGGCAAAGACAGAGAGACAGATTCTGTCCTTATCATTTTACTTCCACAACCTAATCACTGCAAACGAGGCTAATAATTTCTTCAAAGAAAGAAACCATTCTTTATCCATTATATATAGCAATATCTTTTATTAACGCCATTTCTATAGGTGTGAAATTCCTTCACGGAGTAATTTTCAAATGCCTACACTTTTTTGATGAAGGTCACTGAGGTTTTGAACACAAATTTGTTCATAAGTACATTTTTACTTATTGTAAGGAAAGTATATAGGAGTCAAAGTTTCTTTATAAAGTACTTCAAAGTGATAGTCATCACTCAAAACATCTTTTAAGGTACTTTAAAGTTGTTGACAATCTTCTAGAAAATATCACAAGGTTTATTAAAATCTTTAAAGTTAGTAAAAATATACCTACTTTAAAATATACATAGAGCTATCATAAAGATTTGGAAAAAACTTAAAAGTAGTTAAAAATGCTATAAGGCTTCTATAAATACCTTAAAGTACTTCTAAGTACCTGAAAGTACCTGAAAGTACCTTCAAATACCGTAGAATACCTTCAAATACCTTCAAATACCGAAAAGTACCTTTAAATACCTTAAAATGGTTGTGAATATTTTGTTGCCTTCTAAAACAGATTAACTTCAAGTACATATTATTTTACTTTAAAGTATTTTAGAAAACAACTTATGCTGCGCTGATTTAAAGTATATATAAATATATATAGATAGATATATATGATGATAAAGAACTTAAATGTCGAAGGAAAAATTCTACCTATTCAGAAATAAATTAAAATGCTTCGATGTATTTTAAAGAAAGTATACTAAAAGAAATTTCACACTTTGAAATATCTTGAAATTTTCCTAAGCTAGGAATATTCGGAAATACCTGAAAGTACTTTGAAATACTAAACAGTATATCATAATTTGTATAAGTATGTTGAGAGTGTCTAAATGTATTTTTAAATGATTAGAAAATCTTTCGAATCCTTGAAAGTACGTTGCACAACCTGAAGTGCTTTGGAATATTTGATAATGCCTTGTATTACCTAAAGCTTCTGAAGTTATTTCATAATACCTGAAATTATTTTGAATTGCCTGAAATTACTACGAAATATCTGAATTTGTGGTTAAAATTCCTAAAGTTACTTTGAAATTCATGAAATTATTTTGAAATAATTTTGAATAACCTGCCATTCATGAAATGATTTGGAAATGCCTAAATAACTATGAAATTACTGAGATTACTTTTGAAATACCTGAAGATACATTGAAGTACCTGAAATTACTTTGAATTACCTGAAATTAATGTGAAATGCCTGAATTTACTGTTAAAATTCCTAAAGTCACTTTGAAATTCCTAAATACCTATGAAATTACTGAAATTACTTTTGAAATACCTGAAGATACATTAAAGTACCTGAAAATACTTTGAATTACCTGAAATTGATGTGAAATACCTGAATTTACTGTTAAAATTCCTAAAGTTACTTTGAATTAACTGAAATTACTATGAAATACCTGAATTTGCGTTTACAATTCCTAAGTGTGGAAATTGAATCTGGGCTCTAGCCAGGCTATGGTCGGGCAATCAAATCTAGCCAGGCCCCGACCATAACCCGTCCAGTTCCCGACTACAAATCGGACTAACTTAGGCGATTTCTACACGGGTACCTAAAATTTATGTGAAATACGTGAAAATAATTCTGAAATACCTGCAATTCATGATAATACTTGGAAATGCCTGAGACAACTATGAAATAACTGAAATTACTTTTGAAATACCTGAAGATACATTGAAGTACCTGAAATTACTTTGAATTACCTGAAATTACTTAGAAATACCTAAAATTACTTTTGAAATACCTGCAAACTCTTTAAAATACTCGAAATTCCGGAAGTCTGTTGGACATGTCTGAAATTAATTTAGAATATCTGAAATTACTATGAAATACCTTAAATTTCGATTAAAATATCTTAAATTCTTTTGAAAAATCTGGAATTACTTTTGAAATGCCTTAAATACATGTAACACCTGAAAAAACTTTGGAATACTAAAAAGTATTTCACAATTAATTTCAAGTATTTCAAAGCATAGTAGACAAGTAACGAAATATTTTGAAAAATTTTTCATACTACTTTATAGTATTGTTAAGTTAATTGCGCAATAGTGATCTTTTACAATAAGATGTAGATACCTTTCACAATTATACATGCGCAGTAGTACTTCTATATAAACATACATGCGCAGTAGTGATCTTATATAATTATGCATGCGCAGTAGTGATACTATATAATTATACATGCCCTGTAATATTGAAAACACAATACTGAAACGTAGAAACCAAAAACCTGGTAGATGATGGCAATCAAAGCGTACGTCCTTCTGTTACATCAAAATACAAATAAAAAATTCAAAATTCTACAAAAAAGACGTCAATTTCGAACCTTCGCCACTTTTTGGTTTTCAAATAATAATAATTATGTTTTCAAATAACATATATATTCAAAAATCTATATTAGCCTAATTTAAAAATTCATATAATGAATTTGAATCATATATGCTTGCTTCAAATATAAAATATGTTCAAAACTAGTAAAATAATGTAAAGTAAAATAAAATTTGTCAAAAACAAAATATTCTTTTAAATAGATTATATTAAGTCAAACAAAAAAATTATTCATGTTAAACACTTTGACTCCCGATGCACAAAATTAAATTAAACACAAAAATCACAAACGAATTCAAATTCAAGAAATGTTTTTAAAATCTGTAACGATTTGCACGTGAAATGCACCTCGTTATGATAACATGAAGATTGAAATGTTGTCACCTTCGTGAAGTATTCTGTGATATTTGAGCGCGAAAGTTTTGTCTAAGTTGCAAGCAAATAAATCTTCAAAATTAGTTAAAAAGTTGAAAACTTTAATATTTACACCTTTTCTGAGGAGAAGGTTTAACAGTGTATCTTAAAATCCACCAGACTACTTCTCAAAGGGTTAAAGTTTGCTCACTTTGAATCTTGAGTATATAGTTAAACTTTCAAGTATTTTAGTACGGTAACTTAGGTAACAAAATACCTAATCTGCCCATTATAAGCATCGATTACAATGTGTCTTACTGAAAATTGAGCTTCAATTATTCAACTATCGAACAATATGCAACGTCTTTAAAGTCCCTTCTAGAATTTCTTCCCCAATAGTTCTAGTCAAGTAAGATTAAAATCATTTTAAAAGCATTAAACACTTTCCTCCTTTTAATATTTTCCATTTTTTTACTCCCTTCTCTTTTCTGTATTTACTTTTCTATATATATACTCCCTTTTCTATAAAGTTTTTCGTTAAAAAAATATTTTGTCAGCAATTTGCAAAGTTTTAATGGCACGTGACGCATTAAAGTTATGAACCAAATAAACGATTGTGTGAAATTTATATAGAAATTAAAAAGGCTGGAAAACTCAAATACTCGTTTAAAGTGCAGAGTATTGGCATTGAGTCATGAAAACTCGATTCTTGAAATGTTGAAAAACTCTAAAGAAGAAATAAAAGACACGAGCAGACGACATGAATCATTGAAAATAGAATAAGAGAAAAAAATACGCTGCTTCTGTGAATTCTCGATTCTTTTCCGAGTTTCATATAACACGAGTCCCGCCATTTCTGAACGAGTTGCGTAATATATTGGTACACGTGATTCATACTCTGCGGTTTTGCGTGTGCTTGCATCTGAAAGGAAAAATTGCAACACGCTGTTCACTATATATAGCCTCCTGGCATCAGCTTCAGCAAAAAAACAACGAGTCAAGAAAGGGTTTAGTTTCGACCTCAGGTTCCGTCTTTTTCATCTTGAACCACAGTCTATGATTTTTTCCATGCACTCGCTCCTTTCTCATGCACCAAAGAAGAAAAAATGCGTGAGTTAAAAAGCAGAAATAAAAAAAGGTACACATATTAAAAGCTTGTTATTTATTAAACGAATAATTATTTGTACATGAATTTTCTAGGGGATATTAATTATTATTTGTAAACTGCGTTGCAGTTTATTCTTCATTTTTTTACATTTTACTTTATTTCTTTATTATCATTATTAATATTAATAGAAATTATCGTCATTGATACATAGAATTATAATAGTAAAAAAGTCATTGGTACATAAAATTATAATAGTAAGAAAAAGTATTTTTATACAACGCAGAGTTAAAAGAGTTAAGAGCTCTTTAAAAGAGCCAAACTAAGCCAAAAAGCCAAAATTACTACTAACTAAGCCAAAGAGTCAAATTAAGATACATTATAATTTTTTTAAATACATTAGAGTACTTTTAAATACATTAGAGTACTTTTATATACATTAGAGTACTTTTAAATACCATTACCCGGGGTTATTGTTCTCAGAAAAATGCTACTTTCTTATTCAACTATCCACTAAAATTCAGATTTATAAAAAAGAATAAAAATTACTATATGGAATTACGTTCTGAACATCCTTCTGAAGATTTTCTTTAAGTTAGATTTAGAATTTATTTTTGAAGTCATAAAATTTCAAAATTTTGAGTATATTAGCCCCATGCTTGGGGCCATTGTTCCCAGAAAAATTTGATCATTTATAAAATTATTAAAAAAAAGGATTAAAAAAGATAATTTTTGTAGAAATTATTGAACATTTTTTAAAGTAAAACAAAATTTTTCTTGAAATCCAAATTAATTCGAAAAATAACATTATTTTAAAATTATAAATTCATTAAAATATGTCCAGCACCTCTCGCGCGATGAGAATTAACAGTTTTAATAATATATTTGAAAATATTTATTCAAAATTCAACATTATTTTAAAACTACACATTGCTTAACAAATAACCAGCATCTAATGACAGATACATTTTTAAGGTTATGTTAAACTAATAATTTACTTATTTTTAGTTCTTGACTCAAAAGCTTGTCAAAATTTTTTAAAAACGATGAACTATATACTTATTTACATATTAGGGAACAAATTTGGGAAAAATAATTGATTTTAAGTAGTTTTAAGTAATGAGAACAATAGCCCCTGGAAATCCCGTTCGTTAGTTTTTTACAATTTTTTTTTTAAATACTCAATAAAAAAGTTAGGTCTCCGATGATACTTCATCACAAATAAATTGACTACACGTACATGTAACATTTTTAAAGCCACTACAGTTAAGGAGATCCAAGATGATTTTGACGGATTTTATTAACTGACAAAATTTTTCAACCTTATGAATTTTTTCTGAATAGAGAAAGAAAGAATTTAAAAAAAGTAGAAAAATTTAGAAAAATAGAAAGAATTTAATAAAAACATTTATTGCCAACTATTGACAAGATATCAAAATGTATTTACACCAAGCGTGGACTTTTAACTCTTCAATATAAAAATTTAGGAAAGCTTGAACAAGTTTATTTCATTGCAATTTTCAAATTGTCATTTTAAATTTTATGATTTTTATAATCTTTTGTAATACTAAACTTTTCGTAAAATTATTTTCAGTTCATTCTACTTTATTTTAATTTTATTATCCAACTATGTATACCCTTTCGGATTTTTTAACATATCGACTCCTCAGTTCTTTTCTATAAGTCCCCATCCCTTCGCCCCTAACTTGCGTCCGTAGCCGACTTTAATTAGAACTGCTCGTATTAACCTAGCCCTTTCTAACCAGAGTTAAGAGAATCTACGGAAACTGAGTAAAGCCGATTTATTGACAGTTTAGTCTTGGATGTATGATTTCGAAGTCCCGAAACATTACACTAACAAGTCATCAACGTCAAATCTCCCTCTCTAAGTACTTCACGTGCCGGAAAAAAACCCAAAGCTAACGGGCGCGAACCCTCGATCCGCTACCGCAAAGCCCTAGGCATTTTCCAACTGAGCCACTCAGTCGGTTTTTTCTACTAATTTCTACTTATTTCTTTCTACTTATTTCTTATTTATTATTGAATTATTTTACTAAATGCAATTACGGTACAGAACCATTCGATTTTGGGTGACGAATTCAACTCCCACTTGCCCGAATTTTTCATTTTAACGACTTGCATCATTAAAGAAAGATTTTCATTTAATTCTGCAAAGCCAGAACGTATTATTATTTGAGTTTGAATCTCTTCACTTTATTTCCAATAGCGAATAAAAGTGAATATTTAGCAGAGAATCCACCACTGAATCAAGAGGTTTGGCGATAGTTTGAAGTCATGACGATTTCGAATCAAAAACTTGGACAATTGAACTGAACTGGGAGTAGTTTGTGAACTGCACTAAAGCAAGTTTGCTTCGAGATCGGCAACACTGAGTCGAGAAACGTTCCTTGTTAGCGCCCTGCAAAGTTGAATCGGGTCTTCAAACAGTTTAGAAGTATTGTTTGATGACCCCGCTCTCGGGCTGGAATTTCAAGCGTAGCTTTTATTCTCTTATGCCATTTCCCGGATCTGGCACACTTGACATTACGAGAAATGTGCGTGCTCACTCGGCGATAATTAGAGCCACGGTAATTGCACCTTTAACCACTTTATGTCATCCCGGCACCGGATTGACAGCTGCCTGAAAATACCCTCTTTCCGAATTTATTGCTCGTCATATTCCATCTCGAAAATTTGTTCCGAATATATATGCATCAATCAACTCAATGAATTTCAAATTGCTTTTCTCTGATTTAATTACTCTGTATACATTTGAAAGCGTTTGCATATTTAACCACTGCACTGTATCCGAAATTTTGCTGGAAAGACAAATTTTAATGAATACCATTCAAAAAATGTTGTTTCCTAACAAAATTTCTGCAATGGTATTCATGATCAGTGCATAAAAGAACATTTTTGCTAGCATTTTAAATCTGGTATTTTTTAGCCCAAAAATCTGATTTCTCGTTTAATCGTTTATCGTTTAATCGTTTATTGTTTAATCGTTTATTGTTTAATCGTTTATCGTTTAATCGGTTCTGGTTTAATCGTTTCTCGTTTAATCACAATAGGTTTCAATACCACTAGAGGTTTGTGCGAAAATCTAATTTGTGAAACTACGCTATTTTACTTTTATTAATACGCTATTTCAAAAATTAAAATTTTTCCAAAAATTGAAATTTTTCCAAAAATCCGACATTGAATTTGGATTTAGTGATATAAAATACCCCTGGATACCAAGTTCGATGTAAATCCAAGAAAATATAAGGTGCAAGGTGGTCGACATTTTATAATGAGACAGCGGTCCAAGGGCTAGAGGTTTGGACTATACCGATATACCGACGAAGGTTCGATCCCCAATCACTGAAACGTTTTTTTTTAAGAATAAATTCTTTACACATTCAGCAATGAAAATTCTTCGTACAAAAATTAAGTCAGTAAAATACACTCAAAGAAACATATTTTTGTTCTAATGAACAGAATAATCGTCAGTTCGTACTATAATTTCAAAGCATTCGTTTTGTTTTTCGAAAATTATACTTTAGATTCGTAATAAGTGACACGAAAAACCCCAAGGTACAAAGTTTCATTGAAATCCAAGAAGATATAAGATGCAAAGTATTCTAAATTTTATATTGAGGCAGCGGTCCAGTGGTTAGTGGTTTGGACTAGCCAATCTACCGACGAATGTTCGATTCCCAAAGACCGAAATTTTTTTTCTTGTTAATTTTCCTACATTCTGCAATGAAAGTTCTTCGTTGAAAATTCGGTCTGTGAAAAACACCCAGCAAAACACATTTTTATTTATTTATTTATTTTTCTACAAACAAAATATGGAATTCTCAGTGCTGATTGCAGTTTCAGATCTTCTAATTTGTAACGAAAATTGTAACGAAAACTTAATACAAAAAATCGAACAGCAAAAAAAAACAAAAACAAAAAAACAAAAAAAAACAAAAAACAAAAGAAACTTTAGGTAGGTAAATATTATTTTTTTCTTCTTTTAAAATAATTGACATTAAAAACTAGGTGTAATTATAAAAGTGTCAACAGTTGATAATTAAATTTTCATGTTTTGTAAACGATGCAAAGGTTCGTGAAGTTGAAATGGTCTTCATTATATGAAACATTAATTTTTCGAATTCTGTCAGAGAGAAAATTGTAATAATTAATAATAAGCGCTGTTGGGTTTTTAATTAACACTTCCCTGGTGAGTTTGCCTTGTTGAATTTGCGAAAATATAACGAGTTAATAATGGAAATCATATTCCCAACAAAATAGCTTTAAAGCAGATTTAATAAATCCTTTCTCTCGATGCTGAATCAACTCGTTTCCCGGAACTGACACATATGCTCCTGGTCCGACTTTTGGAACCGAGGGACGTAAAATTCGATCCAAATATGTGCCATGCGCAGATTTTAAAATGATTTACGTGTGACATTATTGAAACGTCATACCACTTCAACTGTTATTACGTGACAGAATAGTACAAATTTCACTGTTATATTCACATTATCCACATTTGAAATATTGTTTATTTTATTGTAGCCATTTTTTTTTAACAAAAATCTTTTACCAGCAATTGCTTGACATATCTATGGAAAACAAGTTTGAAAAATATTTATAAAAATCTCATGATAGACTATTAGAAAATATTTAATGAAAACTAACAGAAATTTCGAAAATATTTATTAAAAAATTAATATCATTTCAGATAACGTTCATATCTGAAGACTATACCTTCACTTACTTTTTTCAGAGAGAAAAGCATAAAACTGGTCTTTTTGGAACTCTACTCATATCACGCAGCCTTTATATATTTGCTCTTCCGGTAAAAGAAGTATGGGTAGAAAAATGGAAGAAAGCTAATCGCATAACGAAATTTCAACAAGAGCACTTTCCCCGAGCCTTGAAGCATGTCTTAGATTCTTTTAAAGAAGAAAAATCGCCTATTATTAATGGTATTAAAGCATGTGGATTGATGCAATTCAAAGAAAATTCAGTAAATTACAATGTTTCAAATAAAGAAAAGAATGATAAAGTAACAAATAAAGATGAAACTGAAGATGACATTAATACTATAAATAACCAAAAAATTCCAGAAATTGAAGAATCCTTCGAATTTTTCGAGAGAAATTTAACTCCAGAGTTGTTACAGGAGTTTAAAGTTGCGAAAGTAAATCAAAGGACTAGTAAAATTGACAATAAAACAATGAATGAGTACTGGCTTTAAATTAATAGTGATTCTTCTGGTGTGAATTATATTTAATATTAATCTATTATTTAAAAAAATTGTGGTAATTTTTTAATTTTTTTTTTATTAAAAATAATTTTATTGCAAACAATAAGCGATTAATCCCTTTTTACTTAAATTTAAAATTTTCACGTTTTTTACGAATCATTTAAATGCAAAGATAAAATACTTTTACTGAATAATTACATATTTATACAATCAACAGAAATTTCTATTAATATTTACACTATTTTAAAACTTACGATCAAATTTATTGGAAATTCTTTTGCTTTTTTAAAAATTATGACACAAAATATGTTTTTGAATGTAGAAATTCCCTCAAATTTAATTAAAATAGTTTATAATTTTTTAAAAATTACGACGCAAAATATACTTTTTAATTTGGAAATTAATTTAGAACAAGGGTTCGTTGGAAATTCTACAGATAATCAAAATAAGACAAAAGAAAAACCTTGAATAAAAAATATTGAAATATTGAATAATGATTGTGACATGCTCCTTCCATAAATATGATGTTTAAATCACGTAGTTGCGACTTGGATATTTTCAATGATCCTTTGAAAAAATTTGAATCATCATTCGAACAATATATTTTATCTCGACGTATGTAATTCTTACAGCCTTCTTTTTATGTGCGTTACTGATCACGTTACTAATTATTCGTCTTTCTCAATATCTCATAAATTTTTATCTACATCGATTTTTATCGAATTTTTATAATTTTGTCTAATGTTTACTAATAGGTGTTTTTTATGATTATGTAACCCCTTTTATGGCCCGTTCGGACTGCGGGGTGTGTATTGAAATAAATAAATAAAATAAATAAATGCTAAATGCATTGTTTAAGAATAAGCCTCTCTAAGTAAATCAAAATATTGATAATAATGATGATATTTAATATTGATGTTAATGATGTTCAGCAGAATGAAAGAACATAAAAATGAACCGTTCTTACTAGTATTGAATTACTATATTGAAGTAAAAGAATTACTTGAAAGTGGACAGATTTCTTTACAATTACCAAATGATCTCGAAAACTAAATGATCTCCAAACTATTTTGGAATCCCTTCAAATAGTACATTGCCAAGAAAAAGAAATTTTTGTTTTAGACGATAACATTGTTTTAGACACGAACTTAACTGAAAAAAGTTTTCCAATTAATTCTGATTTAATTGAAAATAAGAATCTAATATAATATATATATAAAAATATAATATATAAAATAATAAATAAGAAAATAAGAGTTTTTTTCGACCCAGAGCAACACTTTCATTCTACCTAAGGGTACATAGATTAATAATTTTTAAATAGCTATGTATGATGTTGATTTTATTTGGATTCAATGTTAATCTTATTTAATATTTTTTCTCATTCATTTGGTAAGGTATACGATTCCACCAATAATCTCGACGTTCTTTCAAATACAACGAATGGAATATTAACTAAAGATCAAGAAACGTTTGCAAAAAATGTGTCAAATAGAAGTCAAGAATTTGAAACATACAACGAAATGTGCAATGTATTGGAGGAAATAATTGAAAGGTTTCCGTTTACTACTTTTTGTAATATGGGCGATTTTAACTTGCCTTATATTACTTGGAATTCAGATCCTAATTTGGGATCTATTCCACAGGATATAATTTATCTGGACTTCAGGCTTCTATTTGTAACATAATTTTTGATACTCTTGAGTTTATTGATCTTAGTCAATTTAATAAATTTGTTAATGAACATGGTTCACTTTTATATTTGGTATTCTTTAATGAGATTAATTCAAAATACTTCCAAATTATCCAGTGAATCAATGCTACCAGTCGATGGATATTATCCTCCATTAATTATTGTTATTGATGTTGCTAATATTGATTCTAATAATTATCCTGAATTAAATTTACTTTCTGTTAGATATGATTTTAAGAATGCAGATTTAAATGGTTCAATTTCTTATTTAAGAGCTATAAATTGGAATCTTCTCGATCTCAATGATGTAAACGAAGCTTTAAGTGTTTTTTTTTATATATTTTTTTAATTTTTTTAATAAATTATCCAGATTCAACACGAATTTGCGTAAACTTGTTCTGAAAATGTAATTTCAGCATTGTGTTTATGAGAAGTATGATTTTTGTTAATTTACTTTACTAATATTATCATTATCTTATAATAGGTCGAGTTCTTATTCGGATGTTTAGCATCCTCAAGTGTGACTTTCAATGTTTATTATAATTCCAATTTAATATTCTGCTTTCAAATAAAAGTCGAAAAATTGTGCGTGGTATATTTTACAACTTCGAAGTACATAAATACAAATTTAAATTTGTATTATTTTATTTGGCCAAAGATCCGTATTAAATTATTGAATTTTGTTTATTGTTGATCCATAGCTGATTTTACTGATGATAAAATATGACTATTTGGATCCGCTTTTGTTTGAAAAAAAGTAATAACTACTCTTTGTAAAGTTCGTTTTATTAAAATATAAATTGCAGAGTTTTTGTTCTAAAAATAATTGCAGGTACTTTAAAACACAAATCGCAGTTCTTTAAAACACAAGTCGCAATTCTTTAAAACACAAATCGCAGTTCTTTGAAACCATAAATTGTAGTTTTTTAAAAAATATAAATTACAGTTTCTTAGAAAATATAAATTGAATTTTTTATTTAATTTCATATTTCAGATTTTTCAATTTGATTAAGGAAAAATTTTATTGTAGGTTACTTTAAGGTCGTGATCTCTTCCCCTTGCTTCTCTCATCGCTTTGAAAGCGACTGGTCGAGCTCAAACGAGTTATTGCGATTGATTCTTTTCCTTTATTATCCTTCGGCACTCGAGTAGAGTTACATCAGGTTTCTTGCTCTTGTCCACAGCACCCGCATAAAATACACAAACCACATCTCGGTTTATCTTATCTACCATTAAGTCCCTTAGGAGATAATATCTCAAGTTTGCGAACAAGCTGGATAACTCGCCTCCTGAATCTTTCTAAATGTATACGAGCTTTGTGATTTAATCACAAAATAGTTTCCAGTTTAGCTCAATTTTCATTATTTGTTTTTGTCATTTTTCGGTTTGTAGTTTATAAGGTTATAGCATCGGATTAAATAAATTGAAGATTCGTACTCTGGGATAGGGAAACTTAAATTTTAAATGCATGTAATTATTTAGAGGGATCCGGATTCAAAAATGGTACATGAATATTACAACGAATGTAATGTATAATTTTCCTGTCTCGGAGTGATCGTTAAATTTTGATATTTCTTTGACCATAAAATCACTGAGAATTAATATTTTCTGCCCTCATTGATCTGCTTCTCTTCAGAATTATCTAAAGAATCAGATTTATTTGATCTTTCATAAAAAAGTTTAAATTTGCTATTTTTTATAGGACTCAAGGGGACAAAAAATTACAATTCTCAAAAAGCGACAAATTTACGAATCATAATTATTGTTTGATGTTTTTGGGATCGCTACTTGTAAATAAGTAAAGTTTTATAAATTCAAAATGGCGTATCCAATACAGAGGACGTGGAATTTCAAAAATTCGCAATTTTACTGAAACTTGGTATTGTTTTTGAGGTTGCTGATAACAAATATGAAATCAGATTTAAAAAATTCAAAATAGCAGATTCAATATGGCTGACAAATTTAAAATTTTTTAAAAATAATACTTAACTTAGTGATCTTATTTATAGTTGATTTAATTAAGTGCACTTTTGGGTTGAACTTATAAATCATTTTTTTCGTTTTCCTTGCAGCCCGTATACATTTATTTTTTATTTTTTTTATTTTAGTTTCAATGTACGGGTATTAAAAAACCCATTTCAGAATATTCTTTATACATTCTTATTTTTAAATTAGGCTACATTTACATTAGCGCTCTCATACAAGACTCG
>WNHD01004196.1:0-11509 GCA_011057455.1 Ganaspis sp. Gsp50 | reverse complement strand
GTTGAATGAACTGAAAATTACAATTCCTATGAAAGTATTCAAATCTTGCATTGATAGTTAATAATTATTCTCCTTAGTTGCTTCTATTATGTACAACTTTATTTCTTTACAAAAGATGAACTCAAAGAGTTCAACCGGAGAATAATTACAAATGTTTTGCTATTGATTGTTTATGAGAATTAACACATCTTCAACATCGCCACAATATTTTTTTTCGCCATCAGACCATTTATAAATATGTTGATCTTCTAATTTTTCTTGTCCCTCACAATAGTTCTCGAATACTTTTTTATATGATATCTGAGGTAAAGAATCATCTTCATTACCTTCCGATAAGTCCTCAACATCATCTAAAGATTCTGTATCAGATTCAGCAGAATTATCTGGATCTGGAAGGATAATGATGTCATCATACTCATCATTTTCTTCATCTACTTCACACTGAAGTCTATAATTAGAACGATTTGTCTTGCTTCTAGTGCGAGTGGATTAACAGGATTTAGCAGAATCGCTGTTCCTACGTTTCTCCATTGCCAGAAAGATGAAAAACAGAAAAATTAGAGAAAAAATTAACTAAAGTATGAGAGAATGTGCAGATATAGAAAATAAACGAATAATTGGATTGAAAGGTAAATAGATTGAAAAATGTGTGAAATAGGAGGGAGATATACCAATTGGAGAACAGATGATCTAGTAAAAAAAACTTAATGAACAGATAGATTAATAGATCGATAGTTACAATATACGGATTGAAAAGAACGAATGACTAAATGAGCGGAAGATGATTGAAAGATAGATAGATGAATATGTGATGATAAATAAACATGTGCATTAGCAGAGCAATGAACTCTGAAAAATTGAATTGAAATGATCACATTCGCGGAGGTGAATGGATTGAGGGGATTGATTAATACATCTTCGTAGGAACGAATCAATCAAAAAGTATTAGATGATTTACGAGAAGCATTAACTAAAAAATAGAAAAAAAACAAAAAAAATACAAAATTGAAAAATTAAAAAAAAATAAAACTCTCTAGTTCGTCGACCTCCACGTGGTGAACCAAAAACCCCTAGATAATAAGTTTCGTGCAAATTCGGAAGGTTATGAAAAAGTCGGCCGCCATTTTGGATCTTCCATTATGAATTTTGTAAAACAAACATCATATTCGTAATCAGCAATCCCAAAAGCCATTAGATAAAAAGTTTTATTTACATCTGAAAAGTTTATGAAAAATTCGTCCACCATATTGGATCCTCCATTTTGAATTTTGTAAAGCGGACATCATATTTGTAATCAGAGACCCCGAAAACCCCTGAGCAATCATTTTTAAATAAATTTAGAAACTTCACGAGCATTGGTCTAATAGGTGTTTCATAGCTGCTATAATTCAGTGACTTTGACGCTATTTTTAATTCGCTATCTTGAAATTTAAAGATCTAATGTGCATGGTTCGAAAGTACAACTAATTGATCCACCAACAGTATGCGTGAGACATGTTAAAAAAAATACTTTGGGTCTGAAAAAATTTTATTGAAAAAAACAGAGATTGTTTTGTGTTTTTTGACATTGCGTCCGCCATATTTTATTTCCTGATGGTCGAACCGTCATTTTGACCCCAGAATATGAAAGAGCGGACTTCAATACCCCACAAAGGTCATTGGTACCTAAACACTTGACATGCAAATGTTTTAAATATCCCTTTGAAGTTAAGGTAAAAATTCGGGACATTTGGGCGTTAATGGGTCAATTAAATCGTAAACTAAAAAAAAATTTTTTTACTTTTAAAATGTAATCAGTTTTTAACTCATGCTTCTGTTAAACTAAAACTGTCAATTATTATTATAGTAATGATTCAATTAAATGTCCGTACTATAACCATGTCACTAAATATATTTTTGTATTTGTTATAAACAAATAAGTTGGAGAAAAGTTGTCTTGTTATAATTAAACATATTAAGATATTAAAATTAAGCTAACTTGTATTTATAATTCAAGAGTCAATACTAATGAAGCTAATTTTTATAAACAGTTAATTTGTTATGTTTTAAACTATATATATTGCATTGCAACTTATAGTGAAGTAAACGTAATTTTATCAAAAATAAACATTATTACTACTTAAAGTTAACAAAAAATACTTTAGTAAATATTTCTAATTAAACATGGTATTCTTTACATTAATTAAAAACGAGTATTAATAAAAAATTCACAGTTACTCTACTTCCTTCTTAATATTTTCCATGTTTTAAAAAATCTTAATTAATAAATACACCATCACTAAATTTCATTTTTATAAGTCGTTTGAGGTTCGTTCGTTTAAAATATTAATTTAAATGTTGTGACAAATTCTCCAGTAGTAGCATTTGTATATTATTACTAATTTTTAATTACAGTAAAAAAATCATGCTGCATTAAAAACGTTTACCTTGCAAAATTGTAGTATAACATTGTTAATAACAAATGGTATTATTAAATGTTGTGAAATTTGCTTTAAAATTAAAAATATAATGTAAATGAGTTTTTTCTATTTGTTGTTTAAGATTTGTTTAAACAATTTTAATGTGAAAAATAAGTAATCAAAGCGAGCATCAAGGTACTTTAAATTCATTTTAAATATCAGTAAAAACGTTTATTTCAGACAAAATTCCGTTAATTTAAAACGCATTGAAGCCTAGAATGAAATTTACGTAATTTTGTCTGAAATTAACGTTTTTAATGCTTATTAAAATGAACTTGAAAGACCTTGATTCTCACTTTGATTACTAATCTTTTTACATAAAACTTGTTTAAACAAACCTTAAACAACAAATAGACGATCTCCTAATTTACATTACTGTTTTAATTTTAAAGTAAATTTCACAGCATTTAATAATGCCAATTGTTATTAACAATGTTAAAAAAAAATTTTGTCAGATAACCATTTTTATGCAGCATGATTTTTTTACTGTACTTGAAAAATAGTAATAATATACAAATGCTACTACTGAAGAATTTGTCATAATATTTAAATTAATATTTTAAATGAATGAACCTCAAACGACTTATAGAAATGAAATTTATTGAAATGTTTATTATTCGGACATTTTTTAGGACCATTACTTTCATAATATTTGACAGTTTTAGTCCAACAGAAGCATCTGTTAAAAGATGATTACCTTTTTAAAGCAAAACATTTTTTTTTAGATTACGTTTTAATTAACAATTGACGAAAATTTTTCTTAAAAACTAAGACGAGCATTTAATGCAACATTTTATAACCTGTAATTTAAAAGAAAACGTTAAAATCAAGCAAAAATGATGGTCTTCAAGTTAATTTGTCTGCAGGTACTTTCTTTGACCAACGGTGCACCGTGGCGCGACGTGGACGACGATTCTCGCAGCAGCGCGTTTTATCGCTACCTTCAATAGCTTATAACTTTGGGATGAAAAAAGTATCCATTTTGGTAAACATATTATTTAAGGACTAGCTAAAACTACGCGCGCTAAACGACAAGAAATACAACCGCCAAATTCCGATCTCGACAATAATAACAACCTTGAACGCTTTCTCTAAATCCCGACTAACAATTAACTATTTTATTCCCTAATTAACCCCTAATCAAAACTAAATTTTCAATTTTATTTTCAGGAAATAAATTCCAATAATTTAAATATTCTAAGTAACGATTCAGAACGTTACTATCCCCTTCTCTAGTCCGATATTATTTTTTTTTCTTTATAAAATAAATAAATCGCTGATATTCAAAAATATACTCCTTTATTACTCGGGTACAAAATAAACACATCCTTTTTACCTAGGATTTTCTTCTGATACTCCAAAATCTAAAAAACAAACCAAAAGAATTAGTTCACAATCGGATGGGATTGCCTAACGCGCGGTGCCAAGTAACGCTTTAAATCGGACACGTTCACCTTCATTACGCGACGACTATTCTCAGTTTTTAATAGATAGACCGTAGGAGAGAGCTTTTGGGATATCTCAAAAGGTCCTTGGAATTTCGGTGCTAATTTCGCTGAAAAACCTAACTCGCGTTCGATAGCTTATGTGTTCGCCATAGTACCGTTTCACCGACGTTGAAACTCGCTTCTCCTTTATTCCGATTGTAATACTTCGTTTGTTTCTTACGCTCTTCGTCCACGGATTTCGCAATCAAATCTCTAAGCGCGTCAAGTCTACGTATTCTATCCGCCCAAACTTCCGAATCAATTGTTTTCACGCTCATTTTCTTTTTAATTTCTCTACGCAGACTTTTTACCTGTCTCGGTTGTCGACCGAAATTTAAAAATGCCGGAGTCACTTTCGTGGTCGCTTGAACATCTCGACAGGATTCGCCTGCGGATGGTAGGGTGGAATTGTAAGGTGCTGCACACCATACTCTTCTAGTACCTTTTTCAAGTACTGGTTATTAAACTTCTTCCCATTATCCGTGAGCAGAAAGTCTGGAGTTTCTCACCTGAAGAGAATCAACTCTTGAAACTCTCTCGCTATCGCTTTTCCATCTGCACTACGTAAAGGTTTGAATTCTATCCACCTCGAAAACAAGTCTTAGAACACTACCTTGTATTTGCATCGACTTTTGCCTGTAGGGAATTCCATACAGTCGGATGCAACAACAACCAATGGTCGTTCCACGATTCTCTGCTCCATTAATCCTGGCTTCTTTTCCTGAGACACCTTACAGAGTTGGCATTCTGGACACGTTTGCACAAAGTTGTGTACATCGTTCCAAACTCCTTGCCAGTAATACTCTTTCTCTACTCTATAATACGTTTTGTCGATCCCAAGATGTCCCACTGATTTCTCTGCATGCGCATCACGCAATATTTGCTCTCGATATTTCTCTGATACCACGAGTTTTCAATCGTCTTCATCTCCGACGAAAGGCAATAAAAGTGGATCGCTTCTAAAACGATAAAGTTTACCATCATCCACTTTTCATCCTGGAAAACGTTGCGGAAACTTTTCCACTAATTCTCGCCTATTGATATACCATTGATCGCTGATATTCTCGAACGCCGCAATATTGTCACACTCCTTTTCGTCCATTGTGGAGAACGCATCCAGAACGTGATGGTGTGCTCCAGGTCTATGAACGGTGTCAAAGTGCCACTGTTACATCTCTAAGGCCAAACGTGCTAAAGGACCAGACGGTACTTTCAAGTTTCTTAGCCACTTGAGTGCACTGTGATCAGTGGTCGCTGTGTACTTGTACCCTTCAATATATGGTCTTAGTTTTTTAATCGACCAGATTAACGCCAAACACTCTTTTTCAGGCACGCTATAGTTTTTCTCGGCCGCTGATAAAACTTTGCTGACAAAGACAATTGGATGTACTCCATCCTTTGACTCTTGCGTTAGTACAGCGCCGATGGCAAATCCGCCAGCGTCACACTGAATCGTAAAAGGCTCAGTAAAATCCGGCCAAGCCAATACCGGAGCTGAGGTGAGCTTCTCTTTCAATGCTAAAAATGCTTCCTCTTGCTCTTCTCCCCACTTCCACGCTTTATCCTTCCACAACTATCTCAAAAGTGGCACCTTTAACTCGCTATCATTTTCTATAAATATAAAGTATCATCCGACGATCCCAAGGAATCGCCTGAGTTGTTTCAAATTCTGCGGAGCAGGATAATCCAATAGTGGCGCCACCTTTTCCTGATCTGATCTCAACCCCTCGCTATCCAGAACATAACCCAGATACGCTACTCTCGAACAACCAAACTCGCATTTCTCTGGATTTACTACCAATCCAGCATTCGACAATTTTTTTAGTACACGCTTTAACCAAATTAAGTGTTCTTCAAAGTATGTGTGACGATAATGATATCATCAAAATATCTGAACACCACTGGTTCAAACTTTGGTCCCAACAAGGCATCTATTAAACGTTGAAAAGTCATTAGAGCATTCGTTATTCCAAATGGTATTCTTTTGTATTGCCAAAGTCCTGAGCCAGGAAAAGCGAACGCTGTGTATTTTTTACTCTCCGCAGACATTGTTTCCTGATGATACGCTTGTTTGAGATCAATTGTTGATATGTGACGCGCTTCCCGTAATTTATTTAAAACCGAATCGATGCTCGGAATCAGATAAGCGTCTCTTACTGTCACTTTATTTAGATCCCTATAATCAATGCAGAATCTCAGTGATCCATCTGCCTTTTTCACAATCACTGGAGCGCTACTCGGTTTGCGTTATAATCAAACGATCAATTAAACGCTTAACCCTCTCTCGATGATACTCGTCTAACTCACAAATCCCAGCACACTCCGCATTAATGGGATTATTTCTTAATAGATTTCTTTTATCCGAAAATAAGTGCCACTCACGATCATGCACTCTCCACAATCCTTTTCCCAGCTGGACGTCCATGTCCATTGCTCGACAGAAATCCATTCCTAGGATCATGTCTTGAGTGAGCGTGTCGATGGTCTTCAATTTGAACGATTTGGTTGAACCATCTACGGTTAACCATAATCTCAGCTTGTCAAGAATGCTGGTTGAGCTTGCTAGTGCGCTGTGAATTGCCTTTCTCTTTATAACGCTCCGCAATTATTGGACCAACGACCGAAACTGTGACCGACACCTAAACGCTAGATACGGTTGATCGACAATAATTACGTTTAAAAAGTAACGATTTTCGGTCCTGCTTCCATCAATATCCCCGTCTCCACGCATGGGTTCAGACCCATTAGGTGCATTTTCTCCCCTCCCCTGGACTTAAGTACTGATAAATTTTCAGTTCTAACAGTTCCACTAGAAGTGGGACGCTCCGTCCCGCTCAGTCCACTACATTCGCTGACATTGGCACCCGTTGGGAGTGATCCTCGATCACTCGACTGGTTATCCAATGTATCATTTGAACACTCTGTCCATTTATACCCCGTTACGCTGGTATTTTCCTCAGCCATCACTCGGCTGAGAAATCGTCGTCTGATTCACTCTCATTGAGAGTGATCCATGACAACTCGTTATATTCCCCGGTACTCTATTTTCTCTCTCTCGCGTGACTTGGACAGTTAATCCGCCTGTGCCACCAGTGACATTCCACCACACTTTCGAATTGTAAGGTAAGTTTACGTTCTATCCTCCTCTAGATGTACTTGTTTCACTCGGAATTTGCTCAATTCCACGAGCTTCTCTCTCTTCAAGATTTTCCCGTAACTCGCTCGGACTCGGTTCGCTTCGCTCCTGGTTGCTGTAGTGCATCCTGACCAGTCGACCGAACGCTGTGTCCTGCACTTCATTGCTTACTTTCCCTGTTAGGGTTGTGGTGGGAGAGGATCGTTCTGTGGTCCCCTCCCCCTCGCAGTTTCCCAAAATTTTTCGTATTTCAACGCAATTGGGACCGTAACGGAAAGTAGCGCCTCTTGTTCCACAAACTTGGCAAAAACGATTGTTTTGTGTTGCAGTAGAAACACGCGCCCAAAAACTGACGCTGAAACTGCTGTCCTTGTGTTCGAGCATTCGATCCGCCCTTTCTCATATAAGAATTCACAAAATTTCTCTGTCTCTGATTAAAAACAAAAGTCGCTGCAGTTTGCACGGTTTGTGCATACGTGACCGGCGGTTTCGGTACCGTCGGTGGAGGCGAAGTCACAGTCCCACTTTGTCCCACTGACACTTTTGCTGACTTCAAGGCTTCCAGGTTCTCCTCTTCCTCTTGGGCGCACTCTTGCTACCTTGCTTTAGTTCTTCTCGCCTTGGTTTTCGTCTTTTTAATCGTCCCAGTTGTCACAGGAGACTCCGTTGGAGATGAACTAGATTCACGTGACGAATCCTCCACCAACGCATCCAATTTCTTATTTTTCTCCAACCTCGGAGCCGCAAAAGGAACTCGCATTTTGTCTCTATTGAGGGGATGGTACATAGTGCTTATCAGCGTCTTTTATTTTCTCCAAACGTCTCAGAGAATGTCCCAATTCTTCGAAGAAATAGACGGTCTTGTCAACGAATTTACGTCTGTATTCCGGCGTCAGACCGTCAAACGCTATTTTTAAAAACTCTTGGTCGGAGAGGAGATACTTCATTAGGTAACGTATCATTTTTAAACTTAACCAATATGCTGAAATCCTTTCCTCTTTCGCCTAAATTCTGGTCTTTATTTCCTCGATTAGCTTGTCATCTCGTAAACGCGCTGAAAATTGACGCCTGAAAAGACGCTTGAATGTTCCCTACGAAGAAATCTCTCGCTTTGCGATTCTAAACCAACGGCTCGCTGACTGTCTCAGCACACTTGGCAACGCACTCAACATATCTTGGCTCGAAAACTGGCAACAGTCTCGACAATCCTCGAGACGTTCTAAAAATTCCTCCAAATCTTCTCTGTTGACCAGCAAACTTGATGTCCCAGTCTCGGATCATCCTCCCTGCTCTTGCTTTGTCCCCTCTTCGTCTCACATGACCTCTATAGTGTTCTCCTACTTTTGACAATTCGGTTTCTGTCTCTTCTTCTTCAAAAGAGAAGAGTTGGATCAGGGAGCCCTGCCTCCTGGTATTTTGTTCCCGTTCTGTTCGATTACGCTTAAGCTGCTCAAGAGTCCTGTCCTCGACGAAGGTATTTGCCTGTGCTATCTCTCGGGCTTCTGTAGAACTTCATTCTTCCTTTTTAGAAGGCTGGATTCTAGTTCTAGTCGATTTCGTCGACAACGGTGGCGCTGATCTCGGCGCAGACTGGTCCTTAGTCATCGATGGTCCTTGTAATGGCGGATTCTGCGCTGACATAAAGTGCTCCTCTGTTTACATTTGCTCCGTCGCTGGGCCAGTACTCAGCCCGGACTGGCAACTTTGTATCACAGAGGATTGCAAGCCGGAACTTAACTGCAGTTTAGCGCTGATATGTCGCAGATTTATTACATTAGGTGCCATCGTCACTGATGGTGTCGGTCCACCTCTCCCTTTCCAAGTCGTGACTATCTGTGGCCCTGCCATTGTCCCTGATGTCGTCACCGACGTTGTGACTGAGGTCATGGACGCCGTTGTTAGGACTAATGGCGTTCCCCACTCGTCGAGGTTCACGGCTTACCAGCGAATACCTGAACCAACGCCGTGTCTTGTTTAGCCCGTTCCTCGGGCTCACGCTGCTAGTGCTCATTTTCGGTAAAAAATTCCTCAATTTCTCCTCCCCCACTCTCCGCTTTTATGTCTTCAAGAGCCGACATCGCTCCTTCTGTCAACGCTTCCAGCAGGAAAATCGTACTCGAGTATGCCGCATCATGCTTTTCGTACCACGGTACACCCGCTGACGCTGAATAAATTAATTTTAATTCCAGACGAAAAAGGCGCTCTCGCAGAACTTGGAGTGAACCTCTGGTACTACACTCTTGCGCTGACAGCCCGGCTATTATGTCATCCGGAGACCTACGCTGAATCTTTCGCCAGGCTGCTGCCATTTGTGGATCACGCAAAAAGGTTAACAATCGGGCTCGATATCTTTCCATTTCATAGACGAGAAGCACACTAAGCACGAACAAAACACAAATTCCCACCCAAAAACATACAATAAATATTGTTAAAACGAACCGAAACTACGCTACACTCTCTCAATTAAAAGAAACCAAGGTCACTCGATAAAAGAACAGATAATTTTAATCACACACACAAACACGAAAAAAAAAACCTCCCAAAAAGGCCCGTGGATTTTTACCTTTATTCTCTTTACCATAATTTTTTAACGATCTCGAAACGCTACTACACACACAAGAATGACAGGAAATACTTTTGCAGAAATCGAGTAAGCCACCCGTATTTTATTAATTTAATTTCTAAAAACGTGCCTGGCATTCGATTATCCAGGCGCTGAAAATTCCCGCTAAAAGTGACGTCAGGTGGCAATATATTTAGGGTGCGGTAATTCTCCGATAATGACGCCACATTTTCTTCGCAATTTCCCGCGGGATTTGTTTTTCACTGTACCCACCCGCGTGGAAAAGAAACAACGGCAAAAATCTGGATAGTTGAATAACCAAAAAATTTCTAAAAAAAGAAAGTGCAAATATTTTATATTTTACCATCTTCAAGAGCATTAAAACAATAACTACAAGAATGAGAAAGGCAACAATCGTAAAAACCATAAGCATTGTTAAAATTTTATTTTCGGGTAATGAACATCTTTCTAAAAATAGAATATTCGAAAAAGACACAAAATACAGCGATTATTCATTTTTACAGTCACTTTGATATTTTAAGTTCTAGTCAGGTCAGGAAAAATGTATTTTTGGATCGTGAAGATCTTTTTGAAAATTGAATTTTCTTTTTGAGAATAGAATATTCAAAAGGACACTAAATACCACCCTTTTCATGTTTACAATCATTTTGATGTTTTAAGTTCAAGTCAGGACTCAAAATGCAAGACCATGGCAACAATCGCGCCAAACGTGGGCATTGTAAAAATTTTATTTTCGGGTAATAAACATGTTTTTAAACATAGAATATTAAAAAAAGACACTAAATATCGCGATTATTCATTTTTACAGTTATTTTGATATTTTAATTTCGAGCAAGGTTTTAAAAAGCAAGACCATGGCAACAGTCGCACTAACCATGAACATTGTAAAAAATGTATTTTCGGATCGTGAAGATCTTTTTGAACATAGAATATTTGAAAAGGAAACTAAATGCCACTCATTTCCATTTTTACAATCATTATTATGTTTTAAGTTCGAGTCAGATCTTAAAATCCAAGACCATGGCAGCAATCGCACCAACCATGGGCATTGTAAAAAATGTATTTTCGGGTCGTAAACATCGTTTTGACCATAGAATATTCCAAAAGGACACTAAGTACCACTATTCTTTATTTTTATAATCATTTTGATGTTTTAAGTTCTAGTAAGTTATTAAAGTCCAAGACCATGGCAACAATCGAGCTAACTTAGGCATTGGAAAAAAAGTATTTTCGGATCGTGAAAATCTTTTTGAGCATAGAATATTCCAAAAGGCCACCATGTACCACTTTTTTTCATTTTTACAATCATTTTAATGTTTTATGTTCGAGTCAGGTCTAAAAATCAAAGACCATGGCAACAATTGCGCCAATCATGAGCATTGTAAAAATCTTATTTTCGGGTAATGAACATCTTTCTAAAAATGGAATATTCGAAAAAGACACAAAATACAGCGATTATTCATTTTTACAGTCACTTTGATATTTTAAGTTCTAGTCAGGTCTTAAAATTGTAAAAAATATTTTTCGCTTAGTAAATATCTTTTTAAACATAGAATATTAATAAAAGACAGTAAATATCGCTATTATTCATTTTTACAGTCATTTGGATATTTTAAGTTGGAGTAAGGTCTGCAAATCCAAGACCATTTCAACAATCGCGCAACCATGGGCATTAGAAAAAATGTATTTTCATATCGTGAAGATATTTTTGAAAATAGAATATTTGTAAAGGATACTAAATACCCACGGCTGTCCTCGACTAAATTCAACCCTGACCTCTTGCACCTCTGATTTTCTATTTGGATATGATTAGGGGCGCTCTTAAAACAACTTTGCAACAAAC
>WNHD01004195.1:0-11509 GCA_011057455.1 Ganaspis sp. Gsp50 | reverse complement strand
TCTGAAATTTTCAAGGTCAGATTCGGATTCTACGGCAAAAATCCTATAAGAATCGGCTGTAATATTTAAGTCAACAAAATTTTGTTGGGCAGTGTTATTGAAGAAATAATTAATAATTAATCATTAAAAAATAATAATGGAAAAGTAATTAATAATTAAAAAGTAATTAATAATTAAAAAGTAATTAATAATTAAAAAATAATTAATAATTAAAAAATAATTGATAATTGAAAAATGGTTAATAATTGAAAAATAATTATTAATTAATAATTATAATAACAATACCATTCTATATGACAAAGTCTGTATAATATCCTCTACGTCATTAAAATAATTAAATCGCCAGAGTTCTAGAGGAAGAAAGCCTTGATAATATTTTTTTTGTAAATCTGTTAGAAAGTTAAGATTAAAGGTGGTTTTTGCTCTGAAGAGTTTTTTAAAATCTTTCTAGGTCGCTTTATACAGTGGTTCAATCACACGTCAAGGGAATCCATCCCCATGGGCTATTAGACCGTATTTCGGGAAAGCTCTCACACAGGATATGAATTTCTTTCAAAGAGTTTTAAATGCCGCGTGTTTGATGATTTTAGAAGTTATGCATTGGATCATGATTACAGGCTATCTTCAACCTACACTACGCAAATATTTAGGTAATTATTTCAATATATACATATATGGGACATTACGCCAAATCGGATACCAATCAGCTTTTACAACTCGGATTTTTTAGTTATTTTTTCTTGTATAGTAGGTGCATAATATGATGCATAAAAATATGTATTAAAAAAAAAGCATAATAAATAAAAATATGCAAGATAAATACAAACATAATATAATTAAATTAGCAGTATAATTTACGAGATTCTAGTGTATTTGTTCAAAAAGTGGATAAATTAGGTTTAACGAGATTTGTTCAATTTTTCAGGAGATCAGGTCCCAGATGTAAGAGATCTCGTATCAGAGGTACCATTAACTTTGCAGAATAATCATTATTCCGTAGCCGATTCAGTTCCCTATTTATCGAATGTAGTTAACGTAGCGTGTCTCCACTGCAGACCAGCAATGCAGTTGAGTCCTGAATTAGAATCCTTTCTAAGACGGGGTAAGTCAAAATAAACGACTTTGCAATTATTATACTTCATTGAGCATAATATGTGTATTATAACGTAAATAACTGACAAATGACAGAAAAAATACCACGAATTGACGAAATTCACAGAAAAAATGCCATAAAAATCCTAATAATTTTGTGTTTGTATTAAATTTCAGTAGACGAGTTGACTCTTTATATAAAATAAATTCGGCTTCCGAATTGCGAGAAATATAAAGTGACTGCCACCTTGTGGCGCTGAGGTGAACTAAAATCCACAGAGTTTTCGTCTGCTAAGCGCGGGAATATTTGAAAATGCTAAAATAATATTTTAAGAAAAAGTATATTGAAATTAACTAAGAATTAATTAATTTATTAAGTAGCCAAGCTTATTTATGTTAAATGTTTAATAATTTTACTAATTGTTTGTTGATTAATCAAGAAAGAAAATAATTCTTACATTTTTCTTAAAATATTAATTTGTTTTCAAATATTCCCGCGTCTTGCAGACGAAAGCTTTGTGGATTTTAGTTCTGCTCAGCGTCACAAGGTAGCAGTCACCTTATATTTCTCGCAATTCAGAAGCAGAATTTATTTTATATAAAGAGTCAGCTTGTCTACAAACATTTAATGCAAACACAAAATTATTAGGATCTTTATGGCATTTATTTCAGTCAATTTCTACATTTCGTGGCATTTTTTCTGTCAATTTCTACATATCGCAGCGTTTTTTCTGTCAATTTTGACATTTCGTGGCATTTTTTTTCTGTCATTTGTCATTTTCTTGCAATTTTTCCTGTAATTCTTTGTCGTCGCTAAAAAATTACACGAAACGAAAAGAAGACAGAAAAATATTACAGACTTGTCAATTTTTTGACATTTATTTTCATAAGGGGTCATTTAGATGTTTCCAAAATTTGTTGCAAAATTTGTATTTAACAAACGAATTTAATTTATAAAAATTTACTTTTCATGTATATTATCATTTCTCTATAAGAATATCAAAAAATGTTTCTACTTTAATGAACGACAACTTTTTTTAGAAAATTATTCTTTACAACTTTAAGGCTTCTAAAAAAATATTCTCATAATATTTTGAATTTTTTTTCCTTATTTTTTCTTCATTTCTATTTTTACAACATGAAAAATCTTACGTTTCTTAGGAAAAGGGGGTTTAAAAATGTCTAAAAAAAAAGTCTTATACAATTTGTGTACATTCCCTAAAGGTAAAGTTCTAAAGAATTATCCAAAAAAAGAAGTCGTCTTTCATTAAAATAGAATTACTTTTTAAGATTTTTACCGAATCGGTATTCAAATTGAAGAATATAAAATATTTTCTGTATTGAAAGGCAATATTAACTTTTAAACAAATCAATGTCAGGAAAGAGTTACTTTGCGGTCTTATCAGTTTTCTAGAACGGAAGACACTGTATAAAGGATTTTTTTGTAACTTTTTTTTTTTTGATCAGGATTTATCTTCGTCTCAATGGGTTCGTCCGTCCGAGCATCCGGGATGCCGGAAGCTCTCCGATCGATGTTCGTTGCAGCTTTCTCAACCCTGCCATTCAACGTCGTTTGGAAATGGGAAGGTGGCAAGATTAAAGACCTACCGCCAAATGTGAGAACTGGTGCTTGGTGGCCCCAACAGGAACTTTTGGGCCATCCAAAATTAAGGGCATTTGTATCCCACGGCGGCTTGCTGTCGCTTCATGAAGCCGCCTATCATGGTTCTCCGACACTGGTGCTTCCTGTCTTTTGCGACCACGATGGAAATGCAGCTCAAGCTGGTCAGTACTTCAATCATTATCTACATATTCATATGGTTTTAATCTGCATGTTCATATTTTTATTCCGCATTTTTATTCCACTTCAAAATATTGAAAAATATTTTAAATTTCCTTAAAAAATTTCAAAATATTTTAAAATACTACAGATTACTTCAGTTACTTCAAAATGTTTTAAAAAATTTCAAAATATTTAAAAATACTCCAAATTATTTCAAAATATTTAAAAATACTCCAAATTATTTCAAAATATTTAAAAAATACTCCAAATTATTTAAAAATAAAGAAATATCAGAATTTAACGATCACTCCGAATACTCCAAAATATTTAAAAACACTTAGGGGTCGTTCACAAACTACATAGCCCATTTTTTTGAAAGTCTGACCCCCCCCCCCCTCCATGTAGCACATTGTTTCATACATTAGCTCCATTTTTTCCTCTTATCGTAGTTAATAGCTTGACCACATATCCCCCTGACGAGCTACGTAGTTTGTGAATGACCCCTTAAAAGAACTTACAAATAAAAGTATACTTAAAATCACTTTAAAATACTTTCACACTTATTAATACTTAATGGCATAACATTTACGGAATACCAATGAACAGAAGAGTCTAAATCTTCCGGGAGAAGCTCAGCATCAATGCTTGAATTTATTTCAAAGAACAATTTTAAATCATCTGCATATGAGAAGAATTTGGCATGCTTTATTGTCTGCTTAATATCGTTGATGTAAATTAAAAACAAAATTGGACCCATATGCGAGCCTTGAGGTACGCCTGAGACTGGACAAAATTTATTGGAATTGATATCATCCACACTTACAAAATTCGATCTGTCCTTCAGATAGCTTATTAACCGATTAAGCAGAACGCCATCCATGCCATACAATTTTAATTTTGATAATAATAAGTTGTGGTTAACAGGATCAAATGTCTTAGCGAGATCAGTATATATTGCATCCACTTGATACCCTAACTTCAAACAACTCGCAAGGTATATTGTCTACATTCCATAAGGTTAGTAATTGAAGAACGATTTGGACGAAAATCATGTTGTTCATCAATTAAGACATGCTCAAAAGAATTTTGAACGCAGTCTGCTATTATGTTGTCCAATATTTTAGATGCAACATTTAATATAGAGATAGGTCTATAGTTCGTCGCATAGTGATAAGAGCCAGACTTATGTAATGGGATGACTATTGCAACCTTCCAGGGTTCCGGAAAAGTACCCTATTTTAATGATTGATTATAAAGCAAAGCTAAAGACTCTGATAAAACAGATATGCATTTATACAAAAATCGAGGAGGAATACCGTCCTAACCGGCTCCTTTATGAAGATCTAGATCCATAATTTTATAATAAACCAATTGTGGCGAGATTACACAATTAGATAAAACTACGTCAAGAGGATTAATTTTAAAAGGATCAAGTAAATCATTATTTATATAAACTGAATTGAAGTAGTCCGCGAAAATGTTGGAAATGTCCTTTTTATTACAAATCTTTCTATCATGAACTAAATTGTTCGGTACTAATAAACCACCACTTTTGTTGCTATTTATGAAATGCCAGAAGGTTCCCAAATCATGATCAGTACCATCCTCAATCTTGTTCGTGTATTCAATGTACAAAACTCTACTCAAACGATTACATTCAGATCTTATTGAGCTAAAAGCCTCATAATTTTCTATAGTTTGTGTTATGACTTGATGTCGAATATGAATTGTGATTGTAATGAATAGTAAATAATTGTAAACTGAATTAACATTACAATTAGCATTTATTATAAATGGAACGTATTTTTACCGGTAATACATTTATTACTAAAATTAATTGGTAAAAAGATACAAAACTGTGACGGTTACAAACATATAGTAATGAGATCGATCCGGACAATGATTTTCTGCGGACGTCTAAATCAATTCTGACCTGTGTTCTGCTCAGAGGGCTCATTGAGGGTGTCAAGAGCTGAAGGGAGAGGGTACTGAATTTTAACTATTGGCCATAAGATTCGATGAAAGGACTCAGGCCCTTGTCTTGGTACGCTCATAAACACTTTAGAAAAACCCAATCGATGTGAGACATAAGATAGACACTCTCTTGTAAAACGAGTAGTTTTATACAATTCAAAACAGCAATTTAAAAAAGGTTGAGTTTCCGAGTCGGCTTATCCCTTAACTGAGTTTACAGAGTCATAAAGAACTAAAATTAAAAGTATGTTTAGCCATGAGACGGAGTTTCTAATTTTGCGGAGCTGCAATTCTATTGCCAATAAATCAACCAATATTACAGCTTCCTGATATTCTAATCTAATCATCTAATATTAAAAAATGTTTGTTACAACATAATGTTACAACATAATGTTACAATTACATTTGTTACAACAAATGTTTGTTTGACTCTGCTTACATATTTTGTGCTTAATCTTTTTTAGCTGAATTAATTGTTTAAGTTCTAAGTTAAACCATCTAGGAAAGTTAGTTCTAAAAACTTTTTTCTTATGAAATATTTGTTAATAATGTGGTATAATGAAATCTAAATGATAATAAAAACGCTCAACAGAGACTTCGATGTCGGAAGTGGAGAATTCTGAATTCCAATCCACAGCAGCTAAGTATTCATTTGCTTGATAGTTTGAGTTCACAAAGTCTAATACGAAAATTTCTTTTGACAAAAAAGAAGAATCGTCATCTAGAGCACTAAGAATACACAAGGGTGTGTGGTACAGGTCACAACGGACAAGAGGATCAATCGCGACCTGAGCATGGAGATTTTGAATATTGGTCAAAACTAAGTCCAATAGATTACCTTTATGATTTACTAAGTTATTGATTTGTCTAAAATTAAGAAACCCAAATTCAGTCACAACCAGCCAAGTGAAACACCTATAGGGCATCATTACATCAAGACATTCCAGATAAATTGAATTCACCTGCTATCAGAATATTTGTGCATTTAGATTGATTAATAATTGAGTTAATTGCATTTACATGCTTTTGATACACTTCCAGTGACGAAGCTGGTGGAATATTAACAGAGCCGATAACATAAGGAGAATGACCGATATTGATACTAACAAATAGTTGCTCGATGGGATCGTTTGCTACAGTTATATTTTGACTACTAAAATTCTTATTCACGGCTATCAAAACACCCCCACCTCTCATTTAATAATATTAGGGATCGTTCACATTTAACGTCATGCAAATTTAAACTTTTTTAGACCCTCCCCCCTCCCCAGAGTCACATTTTTCACACGGTGACCTTAACAATTTTGTACAGGCCGTAACACATCCCAGGTATCCCTCCCCCCTAACAATGTGACGTAATATTTTAATGATTCCTTAGTACTTTGAGTATTAAAAACAGTATAAAAATATTTTTAAATTTTGGTGTTTTTGAATATTTTAAAATTATTTTAAACTTCAGACTACTGCAAAATACATAAAAATACTTCAAATTATTTGAAAATTATTCAAAATATTTAAAATACTTAAAATTACTTTGAACTATTTCCAAATACTTCCCAATGCTTCAAAATATTTTAAAGTGTTTCAAAATATTAGTATTGTAATTATTCAAAAAAAAGTATAAACAGACTTAAAAATTATAATTTTTTAAAGTATTTTAAAAGTATCATAATACTACTGCCTTCTTCAAAATACTTCAAAACATTTAAAAACTCTTCAAACTTAAAGAAAATACGCAAAAATATTTTTAAATTCTTCAAAATATTTAAAAATTCTTCAAAATTTTTAAAATACTTAAAATTACTTTAAACTATTTCTAAAAATTTAAAAATTCTTTAAAATATTTTAAAACACTTAAAATAACTTTAAACTATTTCTAAATGCTTACCAAACCATCAAAATATTGTTAAATACTTCAAAATATTCAAAAACACTTCAAGATACTTCCAAATATTGAAATATAGTTAAAATTACTTCATAATACTTTAAAAGACTTCAAAATATTTTAAAGTATTTAAAAATATTAACATTTTAAGGATAAAATAAATTTTTAAAAGATTTAAAAATATTAGTCATTTTAAATGTTTTTAAAGCAATATAATAATTCAAATCTACTTCAAAACACTTCAAAATGTTTAGAACTGCTTCAAAATATTAAAAAAGAACATAAAAATATTTAAAATACTTAAATTTATTTTAAATTATTTCCAAACACTTCTCAATACTTCAAAATATTTTAAAATACTTTAAAATTTTTTTTTATTATTTTGCCTTGGTACTACCGATCTCGATTTTATACATCTCCTCTTAGTCACCATTTCTCTTTTTTAGCCTTGTACTTCTAACAACCTCTCTTTTTTTAAGCCATAAAATACTTTAAAATATTTAAAAACACTTCAAAATACTTCAAAATATTGAAATATTCTTAAAATTACCTTAAAATACTTTAAAATGCTTCAAAATGTTAAATATACTTAAAATTACTTTAAGGGTACTTTCGGGTCTAGAATTGGCAAAAAACATACTTATTTAAACTTACATTGTAAAAAAAGTATATTGTAATTATTGCAAAAGTTCTTTTTGAGCATTGTTAACATTTCATGAAGAGAGAAGAATTTTTATGAATATTTTTAGTTCTCTTTTGCAGCTGTAGGTGGCGTCTTCTAAAAAGGTATATTTTTTTGATGTGCAACTTTCTGAACAATCTATAATAGATAAATTAAAAATCCCAACTGGGTTCTGTTCATAAGGGTTCAATCTAGACAGTAAAGCTAAAAAACATTTTTTTTTATTTTTTATATTATACATTTTTCTTAAAAATTCGCAAAAATTGTGTGTTTTTTGGAAATTTACCCTCTTATAAAAAACAAGGGGTCGAACTAGCTTTTAAGGTTTACTTTCTAGTTTTTTAAATAACGAATTGAATGAAGTTTGGTTTTTTAAAATCGGTTCGGTAGATTTCGAGAAGAGTTTCACACTAATAAAAAAAAAAGATCGTTTCGGAAGGCGCCGCCTACAGCTGCAATAAATAACTAAATATACTCCAAACATTTTTTTAAACTATCTTTATACGATATGTAAGAACGTCCAAAAAGAATTTTTGTAATAATTAGAATACATTTTTCACAATAAGAGTTTTAAAAATGTGTGTTTCTTTTGTCAATTCTTAAAATCTCTTCGAATCCTGTAAAATACTTTAAAATATTTTTAAGTATTTTTAAGTATTTTTAAGTATTTTTAAGTACTTTTAAGTATTTTTAAGTATTTTTGAGTATTTTTAAGTAATTTCAAGTATATTTAAATTCTAGAGAAAATTATTTTTAAAGAACTTTCATTATTATATCGATGAAAAACAATTGTCTGTTTTCATTGCAAATGCTTGTTTTTTAAAAATTAAAACAAAAAGAAAACCGTTCAAATGAACGTTCCGAACTTTAGAAACATGGAAGACTGAGGTTTCTATATAGACAATTTTCCTAATTGGGATAATTTTAAGAAGATTAAATTTAGTCGGTATGAGCTGAAATTGAATAGTGATTCTTAATAGCAATTAAAATTATATTACGTAGGAAGCAAGAAAATTAAGCAATTAATGATGAAGTATGTATTTATATTTGAGATCTCTATTATAAGGGTTTGCATTTTGAATTATAATGAGGTGATAATATGCTCATTTTCATAATATACATTTTAAACATAACATTTTATACATAAACATATATCAAAAGTGTAAATAAAATTTTTTCTGATTCTTGGCCTGAACGACAAATTTAAAAATCACAATTTGAGATTTTGGGAAGAAACCCTTTATACAAATTTTACATAAGCATATATATATATATATATATATGTTTATTAAATAAATATATTTATAATATATATGTCTAATAAATCCTATTTATTAATCAATTAAATACTGAGAAATCAAATATAATTGTTGGAGATTTTTCAACGGATTTTTCTGACAGAAAATTCGCAAGAATTGCAAGCTATGTGTAGTTTTGTAGCTTAGAATCTAAAAGTATCTTTATACTCAAACAGCATACGTTACTTATAAAATATATATATATTTGAAGTCTTTTTGGTCTTTCAGCGACTTTAGAGCGTGTATTGAAGAAATCTCTGGGGTATAGGGTCATATTGCCTCTGATCTTGAGTGAATTCTTTTGCTCCATCTAATATTAAATTACAAGACCTAAATAAAGCTAACATATACCACAAACACAAAATTGACTTAACATCATCTGCTAGAATTTCACTTTGGATTCTTTAGATCCTTCGGAGGGTATTTTCGTATTTCTTTCAATTTGCGCTGCATTTAATGAAATCTTACGTCATTAAGATTTCTTTTTCAAAAAGCAAATTCTTTGAAACATTGAAACGTTGCTTTCATTTGAGAATTCATTCTCAATTTTCATTTGTGAGCTATTGAAGACCAAGAAAAATGAACATAAATATAAAAATCAAATGACGAATCAATTTTTTCACACTTGCAATATTTTTATTTGCACACTGAAAACAGAAAGTCTTAAACCGTTTACATAATCAGTTAATTTCGTGGCTTAAAATAAGTCATTTTTGGTCTTAAAATCAGTCCAAATTGACACTAATGTAAACGATTCCAGCCAAAACTGGGCTGAAAACAATACTTTTTTTTTAGTTGCATGTTTGTTCATGAAATCAGATAATTTTCGAACAAAATCGGATTATTTTATGGTTTCTTTTTTCAAGATTTGGTTTTAAATATTTAGTAGAATTAAATATGAAAATGGCATTAATTTTAATTAACTGAAAGTACTTTATTCGTTTGATTGAGAATAAGAAAACATTTATTATAATTTATTAGATTGACAAATCATTCTTAAGGAATGATCGATTAAGAATTTCGTAATTAATTATATGAGAGGTCACGTTCGCGAATGACTTTTTAAATATTTTGCCTTACATTTTTTAGTGCATATAACGGTTTATTTCAAGCTGCATGGCAGGTTTTTGTATTAAAAAATTGACAGATCATTAAACCAAATACCAAGAAATAAAGTTTAAGACCTTAGTAATTGAATCAACGTGAAACGTTCTGATAGATTAGAATCTTTATAATATATTTAGATCACATCAGAAATTTATTCGTATTGAAAATATGAAGCATGAACGCGCATACATGTCTTAAAATTTTCGATAGAAAAATAGAAGGTGGAATAATAATAATAAAAATATACCAATATATTATAATATACTATAATAATAATAATAAAAAAATACTAATATTATTATATACTAATAATAATAATATACTATAATAATAATAATAATAATAATAAAAATATACTAATAATAATAATAATAAAAATATACTAATATTATAATATACTAATAATAAAAAAAAGGTAGAATTATTTTCATTGCTCGAATAATCAGTTATTCAAACGGATGAAGGAAGGAATTTTTCACTTTACGAATAAAAAAAAAATACACTGTAGAAGGATAAATATTGTAAACATTTTTACTAATTTTCAATCGCTCATTATTAACCGTTAGCCAAATATTACGAAAATAGTAGCAAAACATTAAAAACTATTAAAATATAAAATATATTAAATTTTTGAGAAATTGTATTAAAATACAAAATTTATGCATAATAATTGAAAAATATACACAAAAGTGTATATAAGTGTATATTTTTCAATTATATTTGCTTATTCAACAAATTCTGTTGCATTGAAATTATTTTTTTCTTTTTTTAATTCCCTTGTTTTCTATTTTTCCAGAATAATTAATTTCAATGTTAAGTTCGTTACTTTTTATTTTTTTAAATTTTGTTATTTTCAATCCTTTTGCATCCGTTTTCTATTTTTTTAAATTCGTTTTTTTCCTCTTGACTTCGTTCCTTTTAAATCCATTATAATGTTTACGAGACGTATTTCAAATCAGCAAGAAACAATCATATTAAAGAGATTTCTCAATTCCTTTTGCTTCCTATATAGAGAAGCATTGTTCCTTTAATTAAAACTTTTAGTTAAAAAAAAAAATCATTTAAACTATGTAGTATTTTGTGTTTAAAAACTCACAACCAATAGTTCTGACGAAAAATACATAAAAAGAAAATTTACATATTTTAGTATTCATTTTATAAAGATTGTAATGGACTTTTCAGCAATTTCGGATGAGATAAAAATTAAAATATAAAAGCATTTTCATGAATCAGAATATGAAGTTAGACGATTGAATTTACACGCTTATTCATTTGTTTTTCTTTTATACTTTTTATATCAGATTGTTTTGTACTTTTTATGTCAGGTTTATAAAAATGATTTTACCTTTTTGTTTCTATCTCTTAAATCGCTGAAATGACGCAATTATAATTTTTAAAAAATTTGAAATCTAGTTTCTCTTTTTAATCATTAAAAATCTGTGGAGCTTTTTAGTTATTTTTAGCTGTTTAGCTTTTTAGACGTTTTTTAGTTTTCAACAAAAAAATTTATTATTTTTTATTTAACCTGTATGGAAAATTTAAATTTAATAAATAAATAAATATTACTCTCTTACACTCTTAATTTTGAATCAGTGAAATTTGACTGATGAAATAGACAAAACTAAGCCACTTGGTCATTCAGTGAAATTTTTAACTGACAATCAGTCAAATTTCATTGATTGTCAGTA
>WNHD01004194.1:0-11509 GCA_011057455.1 Ganaspis sp. Gsp50 | reverse complement strand
TTTTGACCCTTCCGAATCTTTTTTACCCTTATTTTACTAACTTATTATAAAAATAATCATTTTAAAAAGTCAGGGAAAAAAGTTTATTTGGTCAGGGAACGTCAGGGAAAATCAGGGAATTTTGAAATAAAGATGTGATGGGCACCCTGGTTGCCAAATTTACCCTTCTAAACTGCCGCGCCGGTATCCCTCAGTGTTGGACGCAGTTTGCGTAATCCTCAAACAGTATGTTTTCATTTACCATGCTTGCTGTTAAAAATAAACAGAACTAAATAAAAGTTAAATATACAAAAACAAGTTCACATGTAGAACTAAAATTACATAAATTTTAAATTAATCAGTTTAGAAAAATAGTGATTTGTATCTATACAAAGTTTTTCTTTTTCTCTCTCTTTGTATTTTTGACAGATTATTTGTCGACGCTAATTAGAACTAAATAATAAAAATTCGATGAAGGGAGTTTTGATATACAAGATTGTATTTAAGAAAATATAAAAATATGTAATTTGTCGCTAATGCGCAGATACTTACAAACTAAGCACAATCTCTTCAAAGAGTTGTGCATTCTCAAAAACTTTATTTACAATTATATTTAGTTAGTTGTGCAACAGTGCAAACGCCTGATTTTAAAAGAACGATAAGTGCGGGGCATTGTTGAGACAAGCTGTCTACCACATTATTCTTTGTCAGAAGTTTCCCGAGTATGTTCGCTTACTGGATATGTAGCAAAACTTCGTTTAACCTTATTGCTTGTACTGATGTCGCGCTTCTGAGCATCTCGAAGGTGAATAGATTTAAGAGCTCGAGTGCCCAGGGGCGCTTTATGATTCTCTTTATGATATGCTGCAAAACTTCGTTTAACCTTATTGCTTGTACTGATGTTGCGCGCTTCTGAGCATCTCGAAAGTGAATAGATTTAAGAGCTCGAGTGACTAGGGGAGCTTTATAATTCTCTCGGTAAATAACGACAAGGATTGATGATTCTTCCGTCAGGAAGAGAGATTAGTGGGTGTCAGTCTAACCTTTTGATCGATCTCTCAGGAGCGTAGTCATGACCTCAGAAAATCGTAGCGTAGATCGGCTGGTCGAAGTGTTTGGTTTGTTCATTTTTAATCTGTAACAAAGAAAAAACATCCTAACGCAGCTAAGCGTTTCTTCGAGAAATTTTAAGATAGTTGATATAATATTTGCCGATTTCTCTTCCGGCATCATCACCGATGATAACCACCATGGGGGATAACTTTTTCAGCATTTTGACTACGCTCGAAAGCGTATTATTTGGATAGTAATTGAGGTCCCTCAGTGCGAGGTAAACACCATCAGTCGAACAATTTTTATTATAATATAATATTTGCTTTCTTTCTTGCCAGGTTTAGCCATAAGGCTTTCTACCTTACAGCGCAGTTCTTGCATGCGCTTCATGCGCTAATTCCAATCGGACGTCGTCCTGTTATCAGTTTTGTCAGTGGTGTTGGCCTCAAGTGTTCGTTCACCGGTACATCTAGACTCACGTCCGAAATTAGGAAATCTGAAGTGACTCCTAAGGAAGAATACACGGTAGTGTTGTACGCAAATCGTACCTCCTCTAACAATTTTTCCCATTCGCGTTGATCTTCGATTAAAAGTCTAACAATCGTCGTTTTCAGATTAAGATGCATGCTCTCCACGGGGTTACTTTGAGGGTGGTAAACTGGCGTAGTAATCTGCTGGCAACCGATTTTGCGCATAAAGGAAGTGGTTGTTTTATTGATAAATTCGGTACCATTATCGGTGATAAATTTATTTGGTGTACCTCACTTGTTGACAAGAGTGTTGAGCACTTTGACAATTTTTGGTGATGTCTAGGGAAATAGTGTACCAAGGCTTAATGATTTTGCGCGGGTACATTAAACCTTTGGGCGGAGTGAAGTCAGGATTGCACCTGTGTCAGATCTCGCACTGGTTAATGAATCGCTCAACGTCCTCGCGCATACCGGGCCAGTAATAAAGCTTAGAAATCGTTAGATATACGTTTTCCTGGTGCCCTCATGCGCTACTTGAAGAGTGTCGTGATATTTTTTAATAGTCGGTACTACTTCAGCTTCTTTTAAAACTTTTTTCCATGTATTAATATCGCCTACAATGTCCTTAATTAAAGCCTGTTTGTAATAGTACAGATTTTTATTTTCGTGTAAGTCTATATCGTGGGTATTCATTGGGATTGTTTTCAACTTCTTTGATCTTATTTTCGTATCATGAGTTTCGCCTGGCCGTCTTTAATTGCGAAGCAGGGTGAACTTTCAGGACCATCCTCGTACAAGCGAGATAAGGTGTCTGGTAATGACATAGAGCAGTGCTCTATGGTAATGTCATAGGACAACTCCATTGCCCATCTGGCAAGTCGGCCTACATGATCTTTAGGAGTGCACAGCCATCTCAGAATCGAATGGTCAGTAATGACTGTGAAGTTCGCATCTTCCAACCAGTAGCAAAATTTGCGCAATGCAAACTCCACGGTTAAGCATTCCTTTTCGGTAATGCAATTCAACTCAGCACCTCTTTAGGGTTTGCTTAAGCATGTGATAAGATACTCTTTGCTCTGGTCCTTTTTCGTTAGGACGGAGCCTAGGCCATTGTCGTTAGCGTCTGTGTATAAAACAAACGGTAGGTCGACACGAGGCGCTACAAGAATCAGCGCTTCTTTGAGCGCTTCCTTGACATCCAAGAATGGTTTTTCGCAATCATCGATCCAATCAAATGGCACCTTAGAAAATCAAATTTAATGGTCCTTGAATCTTTGCAATGTTGCGTAGATGCCAATGGTATCAATTTACTGAACCGTTGAATCGGCGTAAATCTTTTCGATTTGATAAGCGCTGATAATATAGAATCGGTTTCATACGTGTCGAATTTAGTTTAAGATCATCTTTATCTAATAAAAAACCTAAGAATCCTACGGATTATTTCGCAAAAAATGATTTTTCGCGGTTAATTGTGAGTCCAGCATTTTGTAAAATTTTGAATAGAATTTCTAACAGAATTAAATGTACTTCAAATGTTTTAGAAATGATTATCCAGTTATCGAGATATGCATGGACATATTTTCATATTTTTCGGGGAATTTCTTTTCACGTAAATGTTTCACAAATTCGGCTTTTAGCCTGTCTGTAAAGGCGTAAAACATCGATGGAGTGTTAGTGAGACCGAATGGCATGCGTGTCCATTCGAAGAGTCCTCGATCAGAAGCGACGAAAGTAGTGTAAGCGCGACAGTCAGGATCAACTGAGATCTGGTGAAATGCTTCGCTTAAGTCGATGGTGCTGATGAGTACATCCACAGTAAGTGCATTCAAGATGGCGTTCATGTGCGGCAAAGGATATGAAGATTTTTTCGTAACTTAGTTGCGATAATAATTAATACAAAATCTGTGTTTGCCATTTTTGCGCATAGTCAAGACTTAAGGACTATACCACGGGCTATTACTCGGCACGATAAATATTTTTTCTAATAATTTATTAATTTCGGCGTCGATAATTTTATTTACGACAGGACTACATTGATACGGCTTTTGTGTGAGTTGACAGGCCCGTAACATCTGTTCCTAAATCTTCACCTGTATTTAATTTTTCATCTTAAAATTTATCAAGACAATGGCACTGTTCTAAAGTAAGCTCAGTTAATTGCATTGAGTTCAATGAAGTGCGCGGTGCTTGCGTAGAAATCACTGGATTGCTTACTTCAGAATCTTTAATTTTCCAATAGCCTTGGTTTGCATCGATGACAGTTTTCCAAAAGGCTATAGAATCTATCCCTAAAATAATCGGTGTAGTGAGTACGTCTAAGACTACGAACCACTGTTCACCGTGACAATCATTAATGTTAATTGAAAATTTAGCCGAAAAACGCGGAGCGGCTACATGGTCGCGTTGCGCGAGTTGTACGCCAGAGCACGTTATCGCATTAAATAATGGTTTACCATTCGAAAAATTTATAATTGAATCGTACAATTTATCTGACATAAAGGTTCGATCGCTACCAGTGTCAGGGAGACCTGTGTGTACCATGTTTCCAAACGTCATATACATCATTATAGTACTGCGCTTTTGAGCCGGAAGGGGCGGAGCAAGGAAATGGAATACTCTGCGCTCAGGCTTACCGACTGCTGCCGATATGCAGGGATTTGAACTTGCTGGAGGCAGCGACGTGACAGAAGAGATGCCCGGTCCGACTGAGCAATGTGGCTAAGGGAATACTTTGTCAGAGACCAAGTATTCCGTTTCTAAATCTGAGTAATCGAAGTCTTCGTCATCACATTCAGAGTCGGAAGAGCTGTCTGCTCCCACCTGTGCTTGATTAAGCGTAGGTGTATTGTAGGAGAGGCGCGACGAGACCGGTGAAGTCTGTTTATAACTCGGAACGGAACGCACGTTGGATTGGCGATTTTTCAAATTATTTAAATTATTAAAATTTGTAGAATTTAATGAATCCTTTAATTTATCAGAATTTTCAAAATCTTTAATGCCGTTTGATTTTAAAGAATTTTCGTCGGATTGATTAGTAATTTTTCGCCGTGTGAATTATAATTGTTGCCAGGGAGATTAAATCTCACCTGGCCTCTTTCTCGTCTTTTGGTGCGCTCTAATTTTGATTTGAATAATTAGCGCTTTGGCTTTGGTAAAACTAATCACGGTTGTATTCGTAATGGTACCACAAATGCGCAAGTGGTGGCGGTACTGGCTGCGACATGTGTGGCGGCAGCGGTGACGCGTTCATGGCACAAAGGCAGTTTGGTGAACAATTTGGGTAAAGAGGTGGAAATTGTTGGTTGTAACAATAATTATAATTATGGTTGTTGCCATTCCAACCGCCTCTGTTAATTCGACCGCTATTGTTTTTACACCTGTTTCTGACCTGAAATCCGGCGTTATTGCGCCCATTGTTTCCCGGTCGATTATTCACCTGCGCGATTATCTCGTTCAGGTGATCTACGCTTCTCTCCCTTTCTAGGTGACGACCTATCCTGGGAGGAGCGCGAAAAACTGAAAGTAGAACGACGGCGTTTTCTGGAACTCTTTTTCGAAACTATTAGTAAAGCGCGCTAATTTTGATGACAAAATCGATTCCTGACTCGTTCTCGAATTGAACTGAGCGATGAATTTTATTGGTGATCTGTTAGTCGTCATTCGCGTCACCAAATGTATTTCTAAATTTGGTTGCGAATTCTGGCCATGATCGTCAATTGTTTCTAAACGTGATAAACCACGTGTACGCTGAGTCGGAAAGAACTTGGGAAAAGACAGCTAGAGCGTCGTTTGGATAGCAGTCAATTTTCTTTCAAATTCATCAAGAAAATCATCAGCGTCCAATTTGACGGGGAATTTTAATCACTAAGATTTTATAATCTTGTGTAAAGGGACTGAATTTCTTTGCGTTGGTGCTTGTGTAATAAAGGGATTCGAGTTTGGGACATTTGTAGAATTTGGTGCAGTGTTGATTTCTTCTTCTCCCACCAAGTAAAAGGAGGGAGTATAGCTTAGGTCAGGAGGTCAAAGATCTCCCCGCCAAAAAAGCATGACCTATTTAGCGGGTGTTGATTTAAAATTCTCGAATTTGATCAAACTGTAATGCTTGCGGTTTTACAAGTGGGGGCAGGGACGGCGTCAGCTGTGTGAGGGGCGCTCCAGCACTTGTAGTAGTGTAAGTATATTGCGCGCCTTCCCTCACAATCGAGGTTGTCGTTGTTGCCATATTTGTTGTAAAAGAAGGGATGCGCAGGGCCATGGGTGTTGTGTTACGTCCATAATGCATGTTCACTGGATGGTCACTTGGAAATTCTCATTTCCAAGCATGCGTTTAAAAATTCTGAATTCTATTGATTTCAGAATTTTGACTTTCGAATTTCGCGGTCAAGCGCGAAATTTTGAATTTCACTTGATCACGAAAAGTTTGATTTTCCTTTAAAAGAGAATCACGGAATCTAACATTTTTTTTACTTATAGTTTCTCAAAAATTTTTATTTTTAGTTTGCGATTTTAAAGCGTTTTCGCTTAGTAATTCAGTCATTTCGGTTTTTCCGAATTCGCGAAAAGAGTTATTTCCCGTTGTAGTTTGTTTCGAGTGTTTTATATTGAAACAGGAAATTTCCCGAACGACCTTTTCACTAGGAGATTTGCTTTCTTTTGCAAATTCCTGCGCGATTTCTTGACGAAGATATTTGGGTACTTTCTCTTTGGGCTGACTCTTGAATTGTTTGTTTTATTTTTTGTAAATTTTTGTGCAGCGCCAACGTCGACAGCGCTGTCAGAAGGCAGTTCTTGAGAGGGACCAGGAGGGGGGTTCTATCGAGGGGAATGTTGAATTACCGTACCGCGAGCGAAGGATTTATCAATTTTAAGTTCTGTCTCGTAAGCTGCGTCGTTTTCGAAATTTGATTTTTCACAGCGCGATGTTACATCAGTTTTAATGATAGCAAATAGTTACGTTTTTTCTAGCTTAAAAGCTTAAAAAGCAAAGCAATTAGTGGTAGAAAAAGATTAAAGACGAAAAGTGAGAGAGATCGCCAAGAACGCTGCGCATTTTTAAAATTCAAATAAATTTTTGTAGAAAAATAATGCGCATTACAGTAAAATTTTACGCAATAAGTTCTTACAAAAGTTCTAGTGCCCTTCAGAAAGCATTTTATGCGTTATAGAAAAATTTTACACAATAAGTTTTTACAAAAGTTCTATTGCCCTTTAGGAAGTATTTTATGCGTTGATTTTCAATATTAATAAAAAGATAATTAATTCAAACTAATGAAAAAATACGAAAATCTGGCTCACTTTAAATTTTTCGAGCGCGTATGCCTCTTTTCAACGATTGAAAAGAGGTCAGGAAAAAGGAAAAGTCTTCGCCAAAGTGAAGACACTTCGGGCGCCAAACAAACTCAGAAATTAATCCATTTTAAAACATAGCTGTTTTTTATGCCTTCATAAAATTTTAAACACTGACAATGAGAGAGAAGTACGGTAAAATTGTAATGGCAAAAATGTGGATGGTAAACCGTATCATCCAAGATATTAATTTAAATCTCTCCTATTTCTATGTTCAGGAATTATAATTCATTCACTTTTTAACTCTCAAGATATTCGTTTTATAGGAAATCTAATTTATGAAATTCCTTTAACTATTTCATACTTTAATATTGCTAATATATCTCTATGTGGGATCCCATTCTTATCCGGATTTTATTCTAAAGATTTAATTTATGAAATTATAATTTAATACAATCAAGATGGTAGCTCTTAGAATCTAGATTGCTCTACGCAGTTATAAGATTATGTTACCCAGTATTATATTTTTCTTTAATTGTAAGGTAATAATTTATATAATAAAGTATTAAAATTAAAAAGTTAAAAGAATTAAAATACTTCCTTTGCCCTTTGGTTATCTGCATCTCACTAACGCGGCAATCACCTGCTTTGCGCCCTTGTAAATCAATGTACATACTATTTCGTATCAAAGGCTTAAAGAAGCTGATTGTAAGAAGGGTAAATAAGCAAACTAAGAGGAACCGAAGCACCCAAGGGTGCATCAAAATTGCCGAGGTTTACCCAATCTCGCATGAGCAACGATGATTTTCCCTGCCTGCATTGAAAGTATATAATTGAGAGAATAAGATGTAAATACCATATGATAGTAAAAAAAATGGTATATACTTGAAAATATATGAAATACATTCTGACCGATTTGATTGCAAGCTGGCGTAAAAGTTAATTTTGCGCTTTATGGCACTAAATTTTCTTTATATAATAACAGTAGAGATAGAAACAATTATAATGATTATTATACTTTGTATTGGAGTGCTTTATCTTTTTAAGAGGTAAGTACGAAGAAATAAAAATTTTAAATAAGATAAAACTTATAATTTCTTCAAACAAATTTTCATTCCTACCAAAATCTATGAATGAAAAACATCCATTACATTCTTGTAGCCTACAGGACACCATTTTAGTAGAAATTTTAGTTTAAAAAGGTAGAGATGTTTGACGTCATGCTATGTGCAACTTCTTGTATTCACTTTACCTTTTCTGATTTTACAATTCCAATATAACTCACGTTCAAAATCCCTACATTTGAAATTAAATTTTGATAGTTAGTGGCGTAACAAAGGTCGACGTAGTTCCTTATCTTATTAATTTTAATATAACTATTATAGCTAACTTAGTGAACTAGGTTTTTTTGTATTACAGCAGCTGGAAAAGGAACATTTTTGAACAGAGGTTACAAATATTTATCATAAGTTAATTTTTATAAATTGTATTTTAAAGTGAAATAGATATTACACTGTACATAAAACATTAACGAATTATAAATTATTAATTTCTACCAAATACCAAAAACTACAATTATCAGAAACTTTGATAGCTATAAACAATTTTAATTTACTACAAGCTACCTTATTTAACTAATTATACGATGCACAAAATATACTGGTTAATCCATGTGAAATTTACAGTTTACATTTTCAATTTACTTGAATACATATTTCTTAAAAGCGCATCTAATTTGTGATATCATTTGCATGGGAGTTGCCATACGTGTAGAAAATACATTTTAAAAAAAGTACGAATAATTTTTTATACAATCCATTTATTCAATACCTAGGCATGTTTATGTATCAAGTGCAAGAATTTTATTTTCATTGTTTATCTTTCTCAGTACAAATTTTGCATTAAATATAAGAAAATAAATTTAATTTTGATAAATGAATTATCTATTTTTTCTAATCTGCAAAACAAGTTACACTAAACGACATCACTGATATACGCGAAGTGAGTCACTAAAGTTTGTCTCAAAAGAATAAATGTATTGTCACCAAACTTTTTGAATTACATAAAATAACAATTAAGACCCTTGTGATGCAAGTTTCTCAGTATTTTGCGTAAAAATAAATCTTCTTTAAATTTTAAAATTTTCTGAAAATTTTAAAAAATTAATTTTGTGGCAAAAACCAGTGAAACACGGATAAGACAAACCTTCCTATGCAATTTTAGGTAATTCAGCAATGTTTAGTAACAAAATATTCGGAATTTTAAAAGACAATTAATCGACAAGTTTTGTCTTTTTTAATGACATCATTTTACTTAACATTCTTTTTATCAATTTCAAAAGCCAAGGAGACCTCAAACCTTTGATTTCCCAATAAAAATGTTATAAATTCAATATTTTGAATGAACCCTACATTACACGAGGCACTTAAAATAAGTCCTCAACAAAATCAAGATTTGAAAAATTTATAAGTCAAAAATTTGTTCGCTTTCACGGAATTCAAGAGAAACGTATACAATACTTTTTTCGTGAAGCACTTGTAAATTTAAAAGATCAATTCATACTTTACTTTCCAACTTTCGCCAAATATTGTTTTTTTGAAAATATTTAACATATTTTAACAAAATTTACCTCAAAGTTGGAATCAGTACATTGAATATAAGAAAAAAAGTTGTTTAACAATTTGCGTTATTTACTTTTGTTTAGTATTAGTTAATAATTTTAATTGAAAGTTAAAATGAAAGAGTTAGAAGAAACATAATAAAATTTAAGTTATAATAAGGCACGTTATAGCTTGCCCATACCTTATTTTTAGTAATACTTTTGAGTCAATCCAAAAAGCATTTAGATTCGACTGCTGACTGCTTTAAAATAAATGTCAAATATTACAAAAACATATCTTATATTTTCAGATTTATATCAAATTAGTCATCTACCGAGTATAGGCGGTTATTTTGTAAAATGACGTTTTCATCACTTTACTTTGTCGCAATCTTACTTAGAATTAGAATAAAGCAATGTTAATTGAAACTATAATGAAAACTGCAAGTATAGTCACAATATCACCAATTGAAACTAAAAAAATTGAACTTCTATACATTCAAATGAACGTAATTTTTATTATAAATTTTTCGATATTTACTTTCGACTTAAAATATTCTTCTGCACGCTAAACACTTTTGTAAATATTGTTAGAATTTAAATTTCCGTTTTGTTGCAAAAGATATTTTTAAAAATATTTTCATGGAAGAAAGAATATCGTGTAAATCAACGTTTAGGACAAGTTCATTTAAATTGTGTTAAACACAAACTCTACGAAAATGATGAAACTTTGGTTACAATGTCATTTAACATAGCATATACCCATTGAAATATAGAAACAAATTTTGAATTAACTACTCATTATTTTTTAATCATTAGACTCATTTGATGGAGAAAATCCTTCTCCTTTATTGTTCAGTCTTTTTTCTCTATTACTCTTTTTCTTTAAATCGTTTTCCCTTCGAGAAAGTCTTGTTCTAACATTTATTATATCAAATTAAAGTGCTTTCTTTCCTTTTCGTTTGCCCTTCGAGAAAGTCTTGTTCTAACATTTTTTATATCAAATTAAAGTGCTTTCTTTCCTGTAATACCTTATTTCTTCAATCTTGCGCGATATAATCCTGCAAACAAGTTTTTGGAACTGAAAGGTGTTGCATAAACAGACTTTACAGTGCGGCGTGGACACAATTTTCCGGCTAATTGTTTTCAAGAAGAAGCAAACATTGCCCTAACAGCATAGGATATCTAAGAATATCTTACTAAACGTCCATGGATATCCTTGAGATGTCCGTTGAATATTTTCTGAATATCCACTGGTGCGGAAATTAGGATATCTTGGAGATGTCGTGTGGATATCACAAGATATCCATGGGATGTCCTAATAACATCCTTTGGATATCCCAGAAACATCTTGACAACGTCCCATGGATATCCTATGGATGTCCCAAAGATATTGTTAGATTAAAAAGTTACAAAAAGTATAATCAATTACATAACTTAACAGTAAACACTTTATCGTTTAGTTTATCTAAGGGATTCCATGATATATACTATGCTATACTGATGCAAAATCATGAATACAATTCTAGATAACTAAAAAAAACAATCGTCAGAACCGTTAATGTAATTTAAAAAATCTATTTTTTAAAGAACTCCGTTATAAATAGTCCCAATGTCACTTTTAAATCGATGTTAAATGTAATACATACTGAGATACAAGTTTTTCTTTAAATTAGACACAAAAATTAAATGACTTAAGTAGTAGTTACATTCAGTGATTACCATCAAAGTGTCTATATAATAGCCTACTCGGCTGTTACGTATGCCACGAGGGTTCGAATCCTGGTCTCGAAGTTTTTTTTTATTTACTAAAATTATGTTTCAGGAAGTGCTAGAGATGCGGAAATTTGGATATCTCTGGGATGTCCTACGGATATCCTGGCACTTATAAGGTTTAATATTAGAATTACTTGGTAACTAATAATTTAATATTAACCCCAAATAGCACGCAATATTGAGGCAATATTGCACGGCAGTGTTAGCAATGTTGCCGCAATATTGCCTCAATATTGTTCATGTACCCATTGCAGCAATATTACACTGCAATGTTGCAGCAATATAACCTTGTAATATTACGGCAATATTGTCGGAATATTGCAAGAATATTGTAGCAATATTG
>WNHD01004193.1:0-13350 GCA_011057455.1 Ganaspis sp. Gsp50 | reverse complement strand
CAAAATTCTGGTTGACTTAACTAAAATTCTAGTTAATTTAACCAGAAAAAATAGTAACGGCATATTTAACATTCCTTTCTGGTTAACCAGACATTTTTTTCAGTGAGTCAGCATATGATGTTAAACCAAACACTTTTTACATTCTCATCAATAATGAGAAAGTATTCAAAATGTGCGATTTTTGACTTTTTTTGATCATAGATGATAAAAAAATAGATAAAAAATCATAGATGATCAAAAAAAGTGCTTGAAAATTAAACATAGCTTTTGAAAGCTCAATTTCGTGTTGTACTACACATGCGAAATTAAATTGGATACGAAAATATCTCGAATAAAGGGTAAGAGTAATGTGAATAAAAGCTTTTAGCTTTCACATTATCAAATAAAGGAATGTATTGAACATTATTCTTAGGATGTGATGATGAAATGGGTTTCTGATGATTACAGATTATTAAATACATATACATTTTTCGCGTCTTTTTGACGAATCATTCACAAGGTTTATATTCTAGTCGTAAACAATCAATCTTAATTTTCTTGGATAAAAACAAGGATGACACTATTTATCAGTTCCGCGGGCGTGCTACTACATTAATCACAAGAGTTCCTAAGCTCTTCAAGTGGGAGTGGACTTCATTCTTGAACAAGGTGGGATGTTACATATAAACATCAGGGGATAGACGAGAAACAGAAGAAAGCAAAAAACGGATTGAAATTCAATATCATCCGAAGCAAAAAAACTGCTTGGAAAATTAAACCCCAACGCCGCCTGAATATTAATTCGTTTCATAAAAAATTAGCTCTCGTTTCTGTCTATCTATTAGGGAAGCAACTTTTATTACAGCATTACCACTCTTTGTTTTTTCTTTATGCTACATAATTATTTTTTTAACTTTCTTTTTTACAATGTTGTTTCCTTTTGTACATTGTTTCTTTTTACATTTGTTTATAACAATATTATTTCTTTGTTTTCTTTCTTTGTTTTCTTTCTTTGTTTTGTTTCTTGTTTTCTTGTTTCTTTTTATATTGTTTCTTTTTTACATTGTTATTTTTTGTTGCAACACCTCCTTTTGAATACAATTATTACAATTTGCTAATCTTATTTTCTATCGTAACACCTCCGTTTATAATATTGTTACTTCTATTTGCCAATTCTTGTTCATAAAAAGAAATTGTACCTTTGTACAGAATTGTACAAATTGTATTTAGCAACATTATCGTCACTTTGCTTAAATTACCACTTTTTTGCGTTATTACTATTTTTCGTCATACATGATTTCGACCGGGGACGTGAAAGTTTTACTAATTGTGCAAGGAGCTAAATTACGAACTTAATTGCAAGGCAACGCTGCTTTTAGTCGAACAACTTTGTCGCTCAATTATATGAGTATGGGAACTTGAACAATAAAAAAGTGTTATTAATAGTTTCAGCTCTTTTGTGCAAGTTGTCTGGAAAAGCTCACTAAACGATATTTTTCGAAAATCGCCGAGACAAGACAGTTGAAATATTACAGATAGCAATTAGTGGTTTTCATGAAACGCTGAAAAGGGACTTTAGAAAACGAAACACTCTGCCACAAGTTCATATTCAGTATTAAACTTCAAAGTTTGATGACTAACTTTCAGTCAGAAATGTGATCAGCTCTATCCTTCTATGTCCAGAACATGATTTCCCTTACCACCTATTCAAGAAAATCGATTATTGGACATTACCGAACATTTGAAATATCAGACTCTGATATTCCGATCTCTAAACTATTCATTTCTTTTTTCTATATTATTTTTCTTAATTCCATTTATTTTTGCTTCCTCATAGAACAAGTATTTGTTTTTTGGAGTCATATTTATTTCGTTATTACCTATTTACTTTCAATTTTTATTGCTTTATTTTACATTTTATATAACATAATTAATTATACAATTTAGTTTATATTATATTTTATGTAACATAATTAACTATAGTACTTTGAAATAATTTTACAAATGATTTTTTCATCGTTAACGTTTTTCAGTACTTTCTCTTGTATAAAATGGTTAAAAAATTTCATCTCGAGCCCGTTTGCTCTAAAGTTCTTCATATTTATCATGTGAAGTATTTTAAATTTACAGTTCTTCTTTCTCTCTATTTTTTGCAATTTAAAATATATTGCTTCGTCATAAAGGAAGCTGTGTCTTTTTATTATTTTAAAGGTATGCTCTAAAAAATATTTTTCTGGCGTAAAACATTGCGAGTCGAGGTTTCAAAAAAACATCATTTTTTACATTACTGGAAAAAGGAATTACCCATATTTTATACGATTTCGCTACAGTTGGGACGTTTCAATAAAAGAGAATAGGTACAAATAATGTCAAAAGCACTGTTCTCTATGGGTTGTAATTTCCTCTTCAAAATAAAATTCAAACATTTCGATTTAAGTTGAAAATTACAAGTCTGTGTGATGTGTAAATAAATACAAGTCTTAATGGTTTTATTTAAGAAGGGACGTAAAGTTAAATATAAAATTTTTTCATTTATTTCTTTATTATATTTTTTTGTAAAACAAAATTTTATTTACAATAATGTATTTACAATAATTTATTTACAATTATTTATTTACAATTATTTATTTACAATAATTTATTTACAATAATTTATTTACAATAATTTATTTACAATAATTTATTTACAATTACTTATTTACAATAATTTTTAATCATTCATTTTTGTTTAATTTAATTGGTTTAAATGAATCATGAAAAGTATGAAAAATTACGTATACCTATTTTGTCATGTTTAAGAAGTAAGTGTTATGTGTTAAATAAGATTGTCGTATTAAATACGATACTAGAGAGTTTAAGTTTACTGGGACAGATAAAAAATTTTATCCTCTTAAATTTTCGCGAATACTACTAGGAATAAGTATCAGGATGACGACGTATAATCTAGTAAATCCTTTATAAATCCTCTCTTTCAAGAAACTGAGGATCATTTTACTTCTGGAAATGTTCCATGAAATCGCCTTCAAATCTAAGTCTATGATAAGAAACTTTTTCTTAACTTCGTGAATAAACTTCTAATTCAGTAAATATCCTAAAATAACCATTTTACTTCTTACTGTTAAGTAAAAAAAGTACTTTCTCTATGAAGGAGCAATATTAAAATTTCCAATTCTTTAGGTATTTATTTTGTATAATTGCCAACAAATTTAAATCACAAGAAACCAAAGATTTTTAAGTAGTTAATGTAATGTCGGTTAAAAGAAAAAATTCTGGTCAAATATTGAAACATGAAAAATGGTGGATTTCGAGAAATGTGTTAGAGGATTTTGTATTTAATTCATTTTTCAAATGAAGTAAAAATTTTAAATATTTGCGTTCTCAAGAGTTAACCACTTTTTATAGAAAAACGCTTTTCTCGAGTTTTCTCAGCATCCGATTATCCTCATAAGCCTTGGAAGATATTTTATATATTTTCACTCGACTTTCTTACTTATCCGGATGGATAGCACAATAATGTCATTTGCAGTTGATACATGGACCATATTTTAAACGTTATTTATAGTCGCTTTCAAGATTTCTCCAACAATTGTAATAATAAGTAAAATAATAAAATGAAAATGTACAATAAAAGTGTATTTAATTCCAACATATTTGTATATGCAATTGTTTGTTTATTGTATCGTTTACTTATTCTACCATTTATTTATTTTATCATTTATTTGCTTATTATTTATTTTTTATATCATTTACTTTTTTACAATTTATTTATCTTATCTGTACTTCTTTCTATGATTTACTTTCTTTATAATTTATTTATGTTATCATTAATTTATTTCATAATTTATTTAACTAAATTGTTAAAAAATAAAAGCTGTAGTAAATATATAGTTAAATCAAATATTGGTTGAATTAGCAGTGCCAAACCTACAGGTTACATAGGGAATTTAATTTTAGAAAATGATTTTAAAATCGAAAAATTAAACGGCGCTTTAAAAGACTATTTTATGAGTACGATTGGCATCTGCATACTTTCAATATTCTCGACAAAGTTAAAGTGAATCTGTTCATAAATTATGCCCTTTGAATGTAAAAATATACGTCAGCACTTTAGTGACATACTGAGCTCATTTGATTTCATAATTTGATTTTTTTCTTTATGAGAGCAGTCTTCCGTTTTAATTTTGCTGTGGAATTTTATTTTCATTACGATATTGCTTTGAAGCCAATTTTCATTCACTCGGAAATAGCATCTCCAAAAAAACTACTTCATCATGTGAATGTTAAATACATACCAAAACCCGATAAATGAAAATTTAATAGGTTTTGAAGTATTTTGAATTTTTCTTCGAAATAATGAATTAGTCAATGAGATTTCAATTTATGTATCAAATTCTTTGGTATCAAATTCTAAGAACTCTAAATTGTTAATAATATTCTAATCGTTTATAATATTTTAGAAAGTGCTATATTAATGTTTTAATAATTTCTATAATATTCTAATAATTACAATCATACTCACGATGTTCGAAAATTTTATTTGTTAAAAAAGAAGTACGAAATCAAAAACTTATGTTTTTAGAAAACTTTCGCAGCTACGTAACTAGCTTACAATCTAGACTGAATAATTTTAGAAAGAAAAAACTTTTGGTCTAGGTGAGTTGAAAATATTCAAAGTTTTTAAAGCTCGGATTTAATCTTGGTACATGCCGATTTTTTTTACTTTTAGACAAGACCATGAAAAAGAAAAGTTTATAGACACGAGTATTTTTACAAGCATCGAAAAAGAACTTTTTCCACTCTCTAACGTTTAGGAGTTATTCGATCGTGAATAAAAACAGGGGAATAAACTTTTCGTAGGAAGGTTAAGAAGCTATTTAGTTCTTCTTCTGAAGAGAATTCTTAGTTGCCAGACCAAAACTTTGTAACGTATCAACACGGAGAAACTTACAAATGAACTGACGAAAGTTTTCAACTGATGAATGAGAAATTATTCTTTTACTTCCCTTCATTAGAGCGTGATGTTTTATCTGCTAATTTACATACTGTTACACAGTTAACTAATGGTTGTAAATTCTTAAATTAATTTTGATTTACTTCATTTATGATAAAAATAAATTATTAACTAAATAAAAGAGACAATTTTTCACTTAATTAATAAAAAAGTTAATTGTTCATTTTATTAATAAACAAGTTAACTCTGTACTTAATTAAACGAATTAATTAAATTAATTCACTTTATTTAAACAAGTTAATTCTTTACTTAATTTATATACAAGTTAAGTATTTACTTAATTTATAAACTAGTTAAATCTTTATTTAATTCATAAACAAGTCTTTACTTAATTTATAAAGAAGTTAAATCTTTATTTAATTTATAAACAAGTCTTTACTTAATTTATAAACAAGTTAAATCTTCACTTAATTTATAATAAAAGTACATGCTTAATTTAATTCTCAATAGGAATAAATTCTTAAAATAATTCTAAATAGCAATAAATCCTTAATTTAATTAAAATTTTAATTAAAGTTTTACTTTTAAAGTTATTATTAAAAATACTATTATTATTATTATTATTATTACTATTATTATTATTATTAATATTATTATTATTATTATTATTGAAGTGATTATTCACTTTTAGAACTATTTATCGTTGCAAACTGAGTGTTCTCAAATTAAACAATTTTCTCAACTAATAATTAATGATCAATTAATTATAATAATTAGTGTATTAACAGACAGAAATAATACTCGTATTAAAAATGTTTTAACTCTTAGAAAATAGTTCAAATATTACGACCATAATCATTGAGATGCCGCTCACGACATTTGCCATAAAAGTAGACATTAAAATCTACACTGTAGAATAAAGACGCACTATTTCAGACTTGTCCTTCTGCGCTAGCTTTCCTCATAAAAAGTGCACTTTTTCTTGGACAAGTAGCTTGTTTCAAAGGGTTTTATGCCCGTTTTAACTGATATGGAGCGAACAGGAAGCCTGTTATCGTAGCTCGAATCACCTACGAATGAGGTGTGTGCCTTGGTCGATTTGTGACGTCATTAATCATTTAACTCGGTTGGATCTGATACCTATCAAAGTTAACAGCAGAGAGCAATGATTCTAGTTTAGCCCTTGGCTAACCCAACGATCCATATTTTACTCCTTTTCCTTACCAAAAACTAATCGACAAATAACGCAAAAACAATATATAACATTTGGTAAAAACTTTAAATCAATGTCACTGTTACACAAAAATTGATCATAGATGTAATGAACGACTTAGATATATTATTCAAATTATATAAAAGAAGGAAGATTTAAAACCAGACAGTAGAGAAAGCAAGCAAAGTCTGACCAACGAGGTAATAAAATTTAAAGTCAGACAGTAGAGAAGGCTAGCATAGTCAGACAAACGAGGTAAAAAAGATTTTAAGTCAGACAGTAGAGAAAGCTAGCATAGTCAGACCAAAAAAGAAAGATAAAATTAAAAAGTGGAAAAAGCAAACATAGTCAGACCAAACGCATTAAGAAAGATTTAAAAATAATCAGTAGAAAGAGCTTGCATAGTCAGACCAACTCAGCAAGACAGGTTTAAAATAAATCAGTAGATAAAGAGAAAATTGTCAGACCGAAAAATAAAGCATTAGCTTGCTTCTTCCACAGTCTTAATTTTAATCCTTTTCGCTTCGTTGGTCTAACATTGCTTGCTTTTTCTACTCGCTTTAAATATTTTTTACTGCGTTGGGCTGGCTATGTTTGCTTTCTCTACTGTCTGACTTTAAAATTTCCTAATGCGTTGGGCTGACTATGTTTGCTTTCTCTACTGTCTGACTTTAACATTTCCTGATGCGTTGGGATGACTAGGTTTGTTTTTTCTACTGTCCGACTGCAAATATTTCTTACTGGGTTGGGCTGACTATGTTTGCTTTCTCTACTGTCTGACTTTAAATCTTTCTTACTGCGTTGGGTTGACTATGTTTGATTTCTCTACTGTCTGACTTTAAAATTTCTAAATGCGTTGGGCTGACTATGTTTGCTTTTTCTACTGTCTGACTTTAAAATTTCTAAATGCGTTGGGCTGACTATGTTTGCTTTTTCTACTGTCTGACTTTAAATATTTCTTACTGCGTTGGTCTGAATATGCTTGGTTTTTCTACTGACTGATTTGAAATCTTCCTTCCTGTATATAATATTTCATTTCAATATTAATTATATATTTAATAATATTTTAGTTTAAAATTGAGTGTGGATATAATATTTTAGTTTGAAATTAATTGTGGGTATAATATTTCAGTTTGAAATTAATTATGTGTATAATATTTCAGTTTAAAATTAATTATGTGTATAATATGCAGTTTAGAATTAATTGCAAATATAATATTTCAGTTTATAATTAATTACAAATATAATACTTTAGTTTAAAATTAATTATGTATATAATATTTACAAAAAATTACAATTTCGATAGAGAATGTTTTACTATTGTTTTCAATACTGTCTTACTTTTTTTTCATAAATTGTTGAAAATTCGTTTTCATTTCAGCTAAAAACGAAACTTCTATATTGTACCTAAAAGTTAGGACACTTGGAGATATGAGTGATTAAAATTTTAATACATTATTAATCATCGGATTTGTCTAGAAATACTTTTTCAGTGCTCGGAAGCTTTTGTTATTAAATGTTTAAAATACTAGATTTTTAGAATGGGATTCTTTTCAAATACAATCGTTTTTAAAATTAAATTTGTTTTAAAATAGAGTTTAACAACCAGTGCTCAGATTTCTTTTTGTTTCACTTATGATTGTAAAATAATACAATTAGTTTTTAGAATATAATTTCTTTTGAGAATGCAACTTCTTTAAAATACAATTCTTTTTCGAATAAAACTTTTTTGGAACACAATTCTTTTTAGAATAAAGCTCTTTTTTAACATACAATTTTTTTATAAATACAATTCTTTTTAGAATACATTTCCTTTTTTGAATACAATTCCTTTTTTTAAACAATTCCTTTTTTTAAACAATTCCTTTTTTAATACAATTCCTTTTTTAATACAATTCCTATTTCAATACAATTCATTTTTTAATACAATTACTTTTTTAATACAATTCCTTTTAGAATCCATTTCCTATTTTTAATACAATTCCTTTTAGAATCAGTTTCCTTTTTTGAATACAATTCCTTTTTGCGAATACAATTCCTTTTTTGAATACAATTTCTTTTCGAACACAATTTCTTCTACAATATAGAATGCCTTTTAGAATACAATGCCTTTTAGAATACGTACAATCCCTTTTTAGAATACAATACCAAATCCGAGTAAAATTCTTGTTTACAATGAAATACCTTTTCATAAAATGTAATTTTACGATCGAAAGTGAAAGATTTGAATCCAAAGGAGTTTAGACTACAAAATCCTTAAATCTCGTTTATTCAAAATCTTTTTTTAGCTTCACTATTTTTTTTTCTTCACAGCCTTCATGGTGATTTTTTTATTAGCACGATGAACGATAAGAGCTTTAATTTCAAATTAAGATGGTTGTGAAGTCTCGAAATTTACTTTCTTAAGGGTGCTTCCGGAACTTCCGGAATGTTGGAAACGGAAGTATTGGCTGCATCTTGATAACACGATCAGAGTAGACTCTGGGGTACAACTATCGAAGCTCTGCATACTCCATTACCACGAGCCTAATAGTATTAGCGCGTGTTGCATGCTAGTACCATCTCGTTCACATTTAACTATACATATATGTACTTGAAGTGTGAATACAACATGTCTACCGTGCCGAATTACCTGTATTCACAAAATTAGTTTAATTCCAACAACAGATTCGATAAATTCATAAAAACTTTTTCATTTAAAAAAAAACCATTTGTACCGTATTTTAAGAAAAGAACATTTACTTATTATATAAACATTTATTTGTATCTTCGGATATTTTAGAACCATTACTTATTTATAGCTCCTTACATTGGGACCATTATTTTTAAATATACGACCGTTGTTTTTATTCAGAATTTTAATGAAGGGAAATTTTGTTTTAGTACCGAATTTCACGTATACCGTATTTTCATTATTTATGTGAAATGTTTATATTATCGTGTTTTCGAAGAAGGGACATTATTTTTATTTATTTTGGATCGTAAATTTTTTAACGAAATGAGGAAATTACTTGGGTATCCTTAAGATAAAAAGGGACTTTTCTTTATTTCGTTCAAATTCTGTCTGTCTGGGTTGCTTTTAGGTGGTTTGTGACCCTAGTGCTATTCCATTTTATCTAGCTGTGCATTGCACTACTCGAGTTTGCGTTCTTCATGTCAGAAGACATTTTGAAATCTTATCTAAAACCTGAGAGTCCCGGGCTTTAAAGATGTTTCCATGAGACGAAGGATCAAAGCAAATGTTACCAGGAAACCCGATAAACGCATAAGGCTTCTTGCGTTTAAACCTAATCTTAACATAAAGCCGGAAACAAGCATTTTACTCTAGTTCATAGAGCCTTGTAATTAATGATATCACGTGCATGGTCACTTTTATTTTCTTCACTTTTCAACGATAGTTGTACAAACCGTAAATTAAAATATCTTTCTTTTATAAGTAGAGTTTTTTATTTTAAGAATGAGCAACAAATTTTCATTTTCTGGGTCGATTTTAAAATTTTTTGGAAATCAAAATTTGTGTTTAATTATGTAATATAATTGTGTTATGTTATGTAATATAATTGTGTTATTTTATATAATATAATTGTGTTATTTTATATAATATAATTATGTTTAATTATATTTATTGACTTATAAAAATAAAGAAGCGTCTGTACTAAAATTATGCATAATGTCTATATATTAATTTTATTAACTAAATATAAAATTTGTTACCTACACCTTTTAAGATTATTTATACAAAACAGCGATTAGTGGATTGATAGTAGTTTGCAAATGTAGATTTTAGTTTTATCTAAGATTATTCCCAGTGTATTTCAAATTGTAATTGTAAGTCTATTTAATTCTTATTTGAAGTTTTGATTAAGACTTAAATTCAATTGTCTTGAGAATTGAGTTCTAATTTCATTTATATTTTCTATTCCACTTGAACATAATTTACAGTTCAGTTGAATTTCAATTTAAGCAAATTTACAATTTTGTATTTCAACTCACAATTTTGCTTTTATAAAAGAAACTCTATATTATCAGTTCTTTACTATAATTTTGTACTTTATACTTTATAACGTTCTTTACTTTTATTCACTTGCATTCTTTACTATCACATATATTTTTTGCAATACAAAATGAATTCTTTATTGTTATAAAATTCATTATTTTAAAATAAATGTTTCATTGCAAAGTAACTCTTGATTTAAAATAAATTCTTCGTTGCAAAATAAATTCTTCGTTGCAAAATGAATTTTTCGTTGTAAAGTAACTCTTGATTTAAAATAAATTCTTCGTTGCAAAATAAATTATTCGTTGCAAAATAAATTCTTCGTTGCAAAATAAATTCTTCATTGCAAAATAAATTCTTCATTGCAAAATAAATTCTTCGTTTCAAAATAAATTCTTCATTTTAAAATAATGTATTCCTTTTGAAACAAATTTTTACTTTTATAAAATGAATGCTTCCTTTTAAAAGGATTTTTTCCTTTCAATAGAAATCTTTCTTTTCAAAACGAGTTCTTCGTTATGATATTAATTCTTTATTGTAAAAAATTCTGTACTATCACATAAACTAAATCACATAAACATTCTGTACTATACAATATAAAGAAAAAAATCGAAAACAATATTTATTCCATCACACTTTGAAAATATTGATTTCAAAACACCCATAAACGAAATCTTCGTCTGTATTCAATTTAAAAGCAAATACACTACGATTTGAATATAAAGCTGACTTTTCCGAAAAATCAGAATTTCTAAAGTTAGTAAAACAGACGAGCGTATATTGTTTTACTAAAAGTTCTTTGAGAGATAACCAAATATTTGCGAAAGAAACAGAATACTATTCCAAGAATATTTTCAATAAAAAAAATAACAAAAGTTGATTTCACATGAATTTAAAATCTTGCGAATTTGAACATTTTATTGTCTAAAAAAGCGGAAATACAATATCCAAATAAACGAGAACTTTACACCTCTGCAGAATAAACGAGAATTCCGAAAAAGTTTTATTACAAGCAGGATTGAAAATGAAATTGATTCAATTTACATTAATAGCCGATTTCTCACTAACTTATAAATTTAGAGTATCTGAAGAGATTGAACAAATTTCTTTAAATTGTAGTTTAGAAAGGTGGAAATTGGGGTTTGAAAAACGATGTTCTCTGGACATGTTCGAATTTGTATTCACTTCAGGCTTCGATGCCAATCTTCAGGTCCAGAAGATCATTTGTATTATTGAATAGAGCCAGATCACCGAGCAGCTTTGCTATTTGTTGTAGCCGATAGTAGCCTCTTGGTCTCTACAGGAAGTTACTGTATTTCCGGTAGGGTGATTGCATTGTCCCAAATTGCATTCTCGTTGCGAGATATGTTCTCAAAACATGCACGTCTTCGATGGGACATAGTATCGACGTTAACGTTATTAAGTGCTGCTCTGACGTTTATGACGTCCTGATTTATTGTCTTATTATATAGCGAAAACGATTAGCTCTTTATTCTACATAACTTAGTCCACGGATTCCAGAATAGTACCGTGTTCAATTTTATCAATTCGCGTATAGTTTTCTATTTCAATATTCATAAAAATTGAAAAATAAATTGATAAAACTTGAAATAATACATTTTTATTTAACATTATTGCTATTATTTCTATTCTTATTATTATTGCAATTTTTATTATTGCAATTTTTATTACTGCAATTTTTATTATTGCTATTCTTATCATTATTGCAATTTTTATTATTGCTATTCTTATCATTATTGCAATTCTGTGGGTAATTTGCAGAACCGTATAATTAACATTTTTATAAAAAATGAGATAGATGCGTATTTTTGTAAATTGACTGGTGCTCTTTAAATTTTTATGAAAAATAAGATAGATGCGTATTTTTGTAAATTGAGTGGTGCTCTTTAAATTTTTATGAAAAATAGATGAATGTATATTTTTGTAAATTGAATAGTGCTTTTTAAATTTATGCCAAATCAGTTGAATGATTATTTACGCATAAATGTGCAATAACATAATCGCATAATTGCATTTTTAGAATGAGAGATTAGCATAAACGGATAATTGCACTTTCACTGGAATAGACAAAGGACTATCTACTTTTTTAAAAATATTAATTTATTGAATAAATTTAATTTTAAAATTAATTAATCACTTTAGATTAAAGTTTCTGATTGTTCTTTCCAGACCATTCTGGTCAATGTCTTTATGAAAAAAATTAAATATGTGCCTACTTCTATTAAAACCAAAACTTAACCAATTTTATAACCTACTTTTTCCATTATAAATTAAATCTATTTTCATAATATTATTTTGACATTTAAAGCAAATTGAAGTTAATCAGTTTTGAACCTCTTTCTGTCATAACAACATATAACTATAACAATCATGCGATTATACTAAGAATGTATTTTATTTTTATATATAATGCTACAATTTTTAACAAATCTAAGCTCATTTCAAAAATACGATAAACAGTGCTTCCCTATGAGGAAGCAACATGAAACAATATGCAAAATTTCAAATATCTTCCTTCACTATTCGATTTGGAAAAATTAAACGATTGTTTATCTCAAAATCATAAAAGTCTCCATTATGTGGTTCTGCAAATGATCTACAGAATTTAAATAGTTATAACAATAATAGTAAATGAACAAAGATCATCTTTCTAATTTACAAAGATAATAAATAAACAATTGTAATAATTCTTACAATTGTAATAATTCTTACAATTGTAACAATTCTTACAATTGTAACAATTCTTACAATTGTAACAATTACACAACACTTATTTTTTTACAATTGGACTGCTTATGACTGGATTTAATTCGCTCTGACTTGGGTAATGTCTGGCATTGAACCTCAGAAAAACGTGCAAGAAAGCTGAGAAGCTTAAACAAAAATCAGAGAGGAAAAGCGAAAGACTCGCTGGAGACGAAAGTAGTGTTAGAAAAGAATAAAAAAGCATCGCGATCCTTCGCTCGTGCCGAAAGTGGGACGCAGATGACAAGAAGTTTCTTGACAAGTAGAAAAAAAAATAAACAAAAAAGTAGTGCGAAAGTGGAGTCAAGTGAAGAGGGATTCAAAAGATGCTTAACATTTAAGCATTTATTCGCTCTTCTTTCAAAAACCCAGTGTCTCCATAATTTATCAAAAATGAGTTATACTGATTACCTTAATTCCACCAACGTTTATCTTCACGTTGGG
>WNHD01004192.1:0-11512 GCA_011057455.1 Ganaspis sp. Gsp50 | reverse complement strand
AGTCGCCGAGTTTTTATTTGGATGCACAGCATCCTTAATTGTGACTTCTAATCTGGTGTTTATTTTAATAAAATTTAATATTCGGCTTTTCAATTAATAGAAGTCGAAAAATTGTGCGTGGTAAATTTTACCACGTCACAGTATATTATAATATTTTTATGTATTGGGAAGTATTTGAAAATATTTTTGAGTAATTTTATAGTAATTTTAAGTAATTTTAAGTAATTTTATAGTAATTTAAAATATTTTGAAGTAATTTCAAGTTTTTCTCAGTAAGAAATGTATAAGAGTTTTGTAAAACTCAATAAAGATAATAAAGTAAAGAAATTAAATAAAAAAAGAAAATAAATTTCCATGATATCAATGAAAATCTATAAAATTTTCATAAATTTTACTTCGTATATTCACAATTTACTTAAGATTAATATTAATTTACTATGTTAACTCAACTTAAAATTACTTAATTACTTAAGTAACTATAGTACTTAAGTAACTAAAGTAATTTGCACCTAATTAGGTTCACTCAACTTCAAATTATTTAAGTACTAAAGTATTAAACTAATTTTCACCTAATTAGTGTGAAACTACTTGAGTACTATCTACACTATGTAAGTGAAAATTACTTAAGTACGTCAAGTACTTTAGTTACTTAAAGACTGCTTAAGTACTTAAGTATCTAAAGTACTATTTAAGTATTTTGAGTACTTAAATTACTCAAGTTTCCAAATTACTTAAATTTGATTACTTAACGTTGAGTATTCAAGTTTGAGTACTAAAATTTGAGTACTTGAGTTTGAGTACTTGAGTTTGACTACTTGAGTTTGACTACTTGAGTTTGAGTACTTGAGTTTGAGTACTTGAGTTTGACTACTTGAGTTTGAGTACTTGAGTTTGAGTACTTGAGTTTGAGTACTTGAGTTTGAGTACTTGAGTTTGAGTACTTGAGTTTGAGTACTTGAGTTTGAGTACTTAAGTTTAAGTACTTAAGTATGTGTACTTAAGTACTCTATTTTCGTCTAACCATAGTTCAACTCAACATTTCAAGTACATTTTACTTAATCGTTAATAAAATTTCACTTTTAATTTTTCTTCCTTAGTTATAATCGCAACATAATTGAAAAGAAAATCTTGAGAGTTGTAATACTACGCACATTATTTTTTAAACAAGTTCCGTGCAATAAGGTCACTAAGTCCTGGTTGTAAACAAGCTCTTGTCAAGATGGCGCAATTTTTCCATAGACTTGAATGATACATGACAAGCATCGCTATACACGTTTTTTGTACATCTTTTCCCACGCTTTGAAATATTCGCAAAGCAGACTAAAGAAACGTGACTTGGATGTTCTGGCACTCACAATTCTTTCCGTCTCACCATAAATGCCTTCCAAAGCTATTTTATTTTCACTCTCAATAAATATTCAAATAACAATAAATAAATAAACAATATTTTACTCTTATTTTCTTGACTTTTATTATGATTATTATTTTCATTATTGCTATTATCATTGCTATTGTTGTTCTTATTATTATTGTTATTATTATATTATTGTTATAATTATTATTGTTAATAATAATGAATATTTTTGTATTTATTTCATTGTTAGCATTATTATAATTGTTATTAATAATTAATATTTTAGTATTTATTTTATTGTTGTTATTATATTATTATTATTATTATTATTATTATTATTATTAATATTATTATTATTATTATTATTATTATTATTATTATTATTATTATTATTACATACATTATTATCAAGTGAAATAATTAAATAATACGTTTCTTAAATTTCTATTGCGCACGTAATTTTGTGATGTTAATCTGAATACGATCCATTAAGTGAATACGAATGATTTTAGTCAGACGCGCGCAGTAAATTGTCCGACTAAATCCGGCTTTCTCTACTTCTCTTAGAATTTAAAAGCACATTCATGTTATTCCACTTGATTATTATTCAAATTGCAGTTTAATTCAAATACTTTATTAAAAAATGCTCTTTATGTAAAACTTGGTGTCATACCATCAATTTTAATAAAGATAAAATACTCCATTACAGTAAATACTATTGAATTGAAATAAATGAAACAAAATCACATAAATAATACAATAATAATAATAATAGTAATTAAATACTGAGCTAAACATGATAATAAAAGAAAATATAATAATCAATTATAATAATTATAACAATTACAACAATTATAATTTTTTATAATAATTATTAAAAATAAAATATAAAAAAAAATTCGAAAACCCCGTACGAAGAATATATTCTCAAAGAATATCATGGGAATATTTGAGAATATTTCGGAATACTTAGAAATATGGAATATTCAAAATATAAGAAGTTTTTCGAAAAAACCATCGAATATGTGTAAGAATAATATTTAATTACATAAGAATATACTAGAAGAAATTAATCGTTACCAAATATTATATGTCGTAAGTTAAAGTGTTTTGTTTAAATTTTACAAAAAAAGAGAGTAAACATTGTTACTCGAATGTTAAATATATTCTATACATACCTATAGTACAGGTTAATAAAAAAATAGAAAAAAAAATTGTTAGCTCTGATCCTAAAAAATAATTCTAAATTAAACAAAAATAAGTTTTTCTCTATTTATAAAAAAAAATTGAAAGGTGTCCAGTATTAATTTTCCAGAAACTCACTTTACAGTAAATTTGCTACAAAAACTGCAAAAATCTATGAAATCAGTAATTTACGGAGTAATCTCTTAAAAAGGACTTAAAATACAATGGTTTTCAATTCCAAAACCAATTTAAATATAAAAACTATGTAAAAATATTAAGTTTATTACAGAGTACTCCAGAATATTTAAGGATATTTCAGAATACTTAAGAATACTTAAGAATATTTGAGAAAATTTCAAAATACTTCAGAATACTTCAGAATATTTCAAAATACTTGAGAATACTTGAGAATATTTGAGAATACTTAAGAATATTTAAGAATACCTTAGAATACTTAAGAATATTTAAGACTTCTTTAGAATACTTAAGAATATTTAAGAATACCTAAGAATACTTAAAAATATTTAAGAATACCTAAGAATACTTTAGAATATTCAAGAATACTGAAGAGTACTTAAGAATATTTAATAATACTTAAAAATACCTAAGAATACTCGAGAATACTTTAGAATACTTAAGAATACTTCAGAATATTTAATAATACTTAAAAATACCTAAGAATACTTGAGAATAATTTAGAATACCTAAGAATACTTCAGAATATTTAAGAGTGTCTTAGAATACTTTAGAATATTTAAGAATATTTGAGAATACTTAAGAACACTGAAGAGTACTTAAAAATATTCAGTAGTACTTCAGAACACTTAAGAATAATTAAGAATATTTAAGAGTATCTGAGAATACGTTAGAATATTTAAGAATATTTGAGAATACTTAAGATTACTGAAGAGTACTTAAGAATATTCAATAATATTTCAGAATACTTAAGAATAATTAAGAATATAAAGTAATAGTAAGCTATCAATATAAAGTAATTCTCAGTGCAAAATCTGGCTCATAGTTTACGCGTAGAGGTAGTTATTACACGCGGATCCTCAATTGTTTTAAACCTCACAGATCAGAGGAGAAAAGAAAAACATGAAAGATAATGATTATCAAAAAATGGTTAGAAAAAAAGGGTTAAAAACGGGTTAAGAATACTCTAAAAAAATTGTGAAAAAACGATTTAAAAAATGGTTAAAAAATGATTAAGAATGGTTAAAAAGTAGTTAAAAATGTTTTAAGATTTACACTAATGGGGTTTGAAACTGTATTTAAATGTAGAAAAATTGATTTCAGCTCATCAATCTGAAGCCTTCGTCAAAAAATCACGGCAAGCCAAGACCGTCTCGAAGAGAGAAAGAAAATCCAACTGGACTGGTGACGAAACTTGGAGGCACAATTGTAAAAGACGGTTTGACTACAGTTCACGAAACCAGTGTCATTGGCACTTACATCAACGGAAAGTACGCTCAAGTTCTGCAAAGTTCCTCTCGTGTGATCAATGACGAAGATATTTCTGTTCCCGAGGGGAAAATCAAACCCAGCAATTCGCAGAGGATCCTCAAAACAATCGGTCCCCAACAGGGCAAAGCGAAAGTTCACTTGGAGGCCACTCCAACTGGTCAGGCTGACGATTCTGGAATTCCTTTAGAAGGCCTCTTCAATGGTTCGTTAGGTTTATTTTCAAAAATTATTTCTTCACTATTTCAGGCTTTCTACAAATTTTTCTTCTCAATATTACATGAGCTTTCCATAATTTCCGTGAAAAAAAATAGGAGAATTAAATATAAGTATAATATTTTAAAAATTATCTTAATTTCATCTTGACAATTGAATAGAAACAAATCAGAGTAAAAATGGTTAAAGTTTCATCTTGACAATTGTCTTCATCTCGAAATCAACATTCAATGAATTGAAATCAAGAGTCGATTCACTTGGCGTAATGGATGCCATAAAAGTTAATCAACCCGGGTTGACCTTCATTTCTTGAAGGTGAAAAGTGTTGTGCATTCATTTTTATCGTAACGTTCCAATCACATCAGTTGAATGCTCAGAAACATTCTGTCAAACATTCTGACGTGAGGTATGTCTTGATTCTCTGATTATGATATCAATCTCTGGATCTACAGGGTCAAACGGTCGCCCCAATCGCAGACAATCTGGCAGTCATCAAGCCCGACCCAAATTTCGCAACAAGATCACCGACGAGGTAGAGAACAATGAATCACTCCCACAAGCTCGTGCTCTTGGAAAAAACCGACCCACAACAGCCAGACCCAGCTACAAGTAAGTTCCAATTGTAAACATTAACCTTCAATACTATACATTTTTCTTTATTTACAAACAATATTTACAAACAATATTTACAAACAATATTTACAACAACAAATATTTACATAATTATAATATAATTATTATCATAATTATTAATCCATTGTACATTATTTACATTATTAATTCATTACAACATAATTATTAATTAATTCCAACATTATTATTAATTCATTACAACATAATTATTAATTTTATTCATTAAATTATCCATATTATTTTATTCTTGAACAAAACTGCATCTATTTTCGATTATGAGCCGTAACTGTCATAAATTTTGTCGCGGAATATGGCGGCTACACTGAGCAGCAGGGCAGGGAAACCTTCGTAGCGAACTAGAGTTTCAAGCAAATAGACACCAGACGTCACGTCCTAGAGACCTGACGTCTGGAGTCCATTTTCCGCATTGTGTTTCCCTGCCCTGCTCACAATCAGTGTCACCGCCATATTTGCGTCAAAATTCACGACAACAGTTTCAATACTGGAGTACATTTTCTCGTTCGTGTAATCATCAAAACCCCAAAAATTCCTTTCTTAGAAACAGGCCACAAACAACGACAACAGAACAACCAACAACGAAAAGACGCGCCGGATTCAGACCCAACGGACAGCCAAGCAACTCTCTCAAGTTCCCGAACAAAATTTACAAGTCGGACCAATCTACCTTGAATCCTCTTCCCAAGCTGAAATTACCCAGAACCCAGGGTCGATGGTCCTACAAGACAACCCCTAAGCCTAGAATCACCATCCGAAAGCAAGTCGACGATGACAATAAAGCACCACCGACGGCGCCAATAACAGCAGCGAATGCTCCACTTCCAGAAGTCACATCAGTATCTCAATTCACAACCGTCTCTGACGAGCAAAACGCCCCCGTCATTCAAAGAAAGATCCAGGAAGGTGTAGGATACGATGATGAACTCGACGAAAGTGAAAGCGAAGACGTCAGCAGCATCAGCGTCCAAGAATCACAATCCACCGAACAAATCATACCCGCCGAAACCCTCAACGTCGAAATATCAACACCTGCCGAATTCAATGACATTTACTTCGAAATTGCCACCATCAAGTCGCCATACTCATTCCAGGTAAGATCATTTTGCGCTGCTGAAAACTATTGGAACCGTAACCTAAAAATAATTGACCTACATAATAAGCCATAACCAAACCAAAATCATTCGGGACCTCCAGACAAGGAAATAGTAGAATCGGCACTGCGAAATGGTAGAAATCCTTTTGAATTCAATCAAGGTTGACATCGATTGTTGTTTAACGTGTCGTACCTCCCCAAATACGGGTAAAACAACACGGCTCGTCTACCAGCGTAACAGTGTTGGGATACGCCCAACAAGCGCGACCCAATAGGGGTCTACCGATTTCCATGATGTTGGTAAGACAACACGTCACCTTCGGTCGAGGCCGGGACCTTTCTTTCTCTCACGACTCTGCAGGTCGCTACCCGAGTAGCGGTTTCCCACTTTTTTTTCAATGAACCACACCAATTACATTCGTGGCGCAACATTATATTTACAAGATATGAATTTCCAACTAACGCGGCAAACGTCAACTTCACGCAATGCGTTATTTCCCATGTAGCCTAAGATCCTACCGTTAGACAACCAATCAGAAAAACAGTCCACCAATCAAAAAAAATCTCAGCAGACCTGCGCAGTTTATTGTGATTGAATTGTCCACACATAACCCCAAAGAAGAAGATCGCTCTGGGCCGATAAACACAACCCAAAAAAAAATCTCGTTTTGTGAAACTCTAACACCTACAACTAAAAAACTACTAGAGTGTGTTTGTCCTATTCTTCTTCTATCAGTTCTATCTATTTTTATTCTACCGATCCTATCGGTAAATCTACTAATCCTATCGGTAAATCTACCTATCCTATCGGTAAATCTACCTATCCTAATTCACATTTAATCAAAACCTATACTAATCTCAACATTTCCAATTCCAATCGTCACAAAAACTTACCAAAAACGTACCAAAATCAAACACAAAGAACCTAAATCTAATTTCTCTCCCCACAGGTTGGCAGCGTTCGGAACACCCGCTTCATCACTGTCACCTCAACGATAAAGAAAACCTTCGCGACCGCTGACCCCATCACGTCCATTTCTCCAACTGAGCCACTAACCGAAAACATTTTGGCTAACACTGGTGCTGCGTACGAAACAACCCTTCCCCTAGATTCCTCAGTCGCTACACTACCAGCCATTTCTCTTGAATCCGGACAAGCAACCCCTCCTCTGGAAACCATCACCGAAACCTTCTCCACAACCCAAACTTTGCTCAAGACCCACCTTTTGCCCGTCGTCGCTAACGGAAACACGACAAAATTGACTTTGGTCCAAACCTACAACATTGCAAGAATAGTCACTGCTACTAAAACTCTTCCACCAATGGACATCTACCAATTTATACCCAGCAAGACTCTTAATGAATTCAATTCCAAACTCGACGAGGCCGGCAGCGAACTGCACCTGGAATTGGACTTCGGAGACGACGAACGAGACGATGATGACATTCCTAAAAGGGTTGTTGCGCCAAGTTCGGATTTGGACTCAGACCTCGACATTTTCAAGTAAGATATTTATTATCATTTTACACTTATTTATTTTTTGAAGACGTTCTTTGAGAACATCTAAAATTTTGTGGCAGGCATTGGCCTAAGGCAATACCCAACAGCTAAGTAGGAACATCTAAAATTTTGCAATCCTGATCAATCACGTCGAAGAAGAACCTTTGCTTGATTAAATAATCCTTTCTTGAGGATCAAGGTCTTCTAATTTATGTTTTTTTTATCGGGAATGCATTTACGCACCATAGGGGTCCAAAAATTGGAATGATGCTCCCCTGTGTGTGGAACTCGCCCTATTTGTGAACCCAAATTACACTAATCTACAAAACTTTATTCCAGCTCCAAGGCAGCGGCCTCCAAGGCGAAGAAGGAACCGACCAGTTCCCCAGTCCCGGAGTCGCAATTAACTCCAGACCAAGCTCAGCAGTTGGCTCTTCTCAAGTTGTTTGGTCAAGCCCAACCGCAGGTGATCACGACATCGAGACCAGTGGTCGTCTTGGAGACTCTTTACGAATCGCACGTGATTCCAATCATCAACAATGGGAACACCATCTTCTCGACACTCTCCAGACCAGTTGGAACGGTTCCCAGGACATCTTACGAGTTCGGAACGTCCACGATATCTCCCATCCTTTCTCCTCCAGTTCCTCAGCTCCCCCAAGTACCCCAAGTTCCGCAGGTTCCACAAGTGCCGCAGGTGCCTCTTTTCCCTCAGCAGCAGTTTACAGTCACTACTGCTCCCTTGGTGACCCAAACGGTCGCCACCGTTTCCGACTCGAGGGTCTTGAAACTCACCTTTGGCGCCAGAACTGCTTACACGACTCTCTACTCCACAAAAGTGGTGCCAACTGAAATAACTACTTATGTCACGTCGACGATAGCCCTTCAGCCTACTGTGCCAGCTTTTCCAGGTTATTATCCGCCTGTTGGATACCCAGGTTTTCCGTTCGTTGGATAAAGAGAGCCTTTAACTAGAATCCTTTTCAAGGAATTGTCTTGGTTAGTCTTCAGACTCGATTAGCACTTGTGTTTAGTTCTTTTAGACTCCGGCCATATTGGTTTGTTGTATTCACAGATAGGGTCAAATTATAACAATAGAGTTACTCAAAACGGTTTTTGCAAAAAGTCTTCTTGGGATTTTTGCGACGATTTTTGAATTCCTTGCGAGTAACGAGAGTTTTAGGGCGCTTTTAAAAAGTAAAGAGTATTCCAATTTTCCTTCTCCAAAGGGTTGGAGTCTCCATAGAGAGACTGAAACTGGAAAAATTTTAGCTTCTGTCTCAAAATATCAATTTCTCTCTGCTCCAATGGCAATTTAAATGACATTTTGCATCGTTCTCCGCAAACGCACGCGTTATAACGCTGTCTTGTGAACACAGCCTAAGGCGACAAATGATCCAGATGAATAAATGATCCAGATGGACAAATGATCCAGATGGACAAATGATCCAAGAGGAATTTTAAATCTTATGATTACGCAAATAAAGAGCCGCGCACTGTGATGATTTTTTTGACACGGGACAGCACCCGACATGTCCAAAAGTGTCGTAAATTCACCGTCGCGCACTTCTCTCTCCTAGCCTTTAAAATTTCGCTTGTGTCATTTGTCCATCTGGGTCAATTGTCGCCATTTCTAAAGACACCCTTAAGGCGCGTTTACAATTTCTTTCAAACTTGTCCAAACGGCAAAATCTACATTAGAGAAAAGGAGACAAATACAAACTAAAACTTCTTACGGCAACGATTGTTTTTTAAATATTTGTTGAAAACTAAAAGCTAAAACGATATTAATAAAATTATTTTAAGGCTGAATAAATTAATAGAGTGAAAAATGGTAATGGGAAGAAGAGACATAACCTCACTTTCAGTCAATACGGCAAATGGCCCTTTAATGATATTTCTAATTACAAAGGCACTTTCTCGTTAAAATAAAAAACAAAAGGACAATACTCTCGAGCAAGCAATATCGAAGATCGATTTTGAGTAACATTATTGTACGACCTATAAAAGAAATCGAAAATTAGCTACCGGAGAGTAGCATCCATATTTTTAGAGAATATCTACAATTTTTCAATATTTCGTGAATATTCTACTATATCTGTGTGATTTAAATTAAATCTTTGAATTAAAATTAAAATGTTTTAAATAATTGAAAGTTATAGAATTTATTAAATTTCAATTTTTTTAATTTATGTGCCATCCATGTATTACGTAACGTTTCAAGGAGGAGCTCAAGTTGTTTGTTACCTAGAAAAAATGGCGCTTATGTATGCGGTACTGCGTTACGAGAAGGAGGGGGGTCAAGATTTAAAAAAAGCGTTACGTAATATATGAATGCCCCTTTAGGAAATATTGCAAATTGTAGATTTTCACGCGACAGATTTTCTGATTAACATTTCTCGCGGTATTTTTTAATTTAATTTTGACTGAAGAATATTTATTGTGACGCAATAAGTTACATTTCGTTTTGAAATGCAACAAGTTTAAAATAGCAATTAATTACCAAAATTTTCCGAAAGTTCCATAAATCATTTTCGGCATTTGTTCTTAATTTATTTAAACAAATAATATCCATTATCACAAAAATGCATTAAATTTGCTTTAAATTAGAAATTTTGGTCCATTTCTTTTTTAACATAACGATCGTCTATTTATATTATAATCTATTTTTTAACTTTGCGCTCTCCATGAGATTTCCTATTGATATAATTTCATTTTGAAATGAAGCGTTTTTGCAATTAAAATATATTTTATAATTCATGTTATATAATTATTATTATAAGGTTAATTTAGCGTATTTCTAAGACTGTAGGCTCAGTAATTTTTAAGTTAATGCAATGTTTTATAACATCGAATTTTCAGTTTGGCTAAAAATTAATCCCAAAAATGATCCTGAATTCATTACAAGTTAATTATCTTAAAATTTTCAATAATTCAAAAACAAGGCGGTAATAAAAAAAATTTGTTTAGAATCCCGTTACGTGACAAATTTTGTTGGCAAAAATAAAAAAAACAAAAATTTAGGTTGCGAGATGCAACAAAGATTATTATAATTTTTCATCTTCAACTATACAAAATGATATATAAATTATTTTTACAATATATTTAGAAATTAAATTAAAAAAAGATATTTTGCAAATAAAATAATTTTTTGATCGCATTTGTAGTTTCTTTTTACGAAAATAGTCTTTATGAATAATTTTTAAATATAATAAAATTGTTTTATTGATGAAGAAAGGTGCTAAAAATAGTAGAAACAAATATTTGTTAAAATTAATAATGACGATGCCAGTGCACGTACCTAGCATTTATATAATTCATCAACCCGAATATGGGAAATACTAACTTTATAGAATAAAATATAATTAAACAATGTAGATACGAAAAAAAATTGGGAAATTACCGAATTATTGTACATAAATTACGGAAATTATTATATACGTAAATAGTTATTTTGTACATTACGATTTTTGTAAATAAAAAAAATTTCTTCTCAATGAAGTTGACTCAAAACAATTCACCTTTACTATTTTAATTTTACTCGCATAATAATTATGAAAACAATATTAAATTATCAAAAGCTTGTTAGCGCTGTTTTTAAAAATAAACAATAATTGTTATCTTAAGTAGAAGTTAGTCACTCGGTATATATAATATATTAGGAGAAGTTATTCAATCTTTCCGAGTCATATTCAAATAACATCATATTTTTGAAACACTTTTAAATAATTACAAAAAAACAAATTATACAAATTAATGTTTAATGAATAAATTAAATGTATATATTACCATTAATGGTTCGAAAATTCATTTTTCGCATGTCGATACGACAATTTGTCAATTTTTAAATTAAGACCATTACACGAAGAGTAACAACGTGGACTGAGGGGAAAGGTAAACAATGATTGTGATTAAATTGTCAATTATTTAAGATAAAGAAAGCTATAAGTTATAACGCTCTTTTTTATTGACTTTTATTATGTGTTAGATTTATGCTGATTTAACTGAACAAAAAGCGTCATAGAATTGAATAGCTGACAAGTTGTTA
>WNHD01004191.1:0-11512 GCA_011057455.1 Ganaspis sp. Gsp50 | reverse complement strand
GACCAAGTCAAAACAATTAAATTGAACAATTTTCATAGAAAACCAACTTATTATTTTCAAAATTAATATATTAAATAATCTGAGACGGCAAAAATTCCCGCTTTTGTAGAATCACCCATATAATATTATAATAATTTAAATGCTTAAAAAATATTGAAAATTTTATTTTTGAATTAAAAAATATATAATATTAAAAACATCATTGAAGTTTTTTTATTTTTCTCATGGAAATCATGGAAAACTCATGGAATTTTGTGAAGAAAAATTTGTAGAAACCCTGGTAGTAGTTAATAGCAATATATATAGTTAATAGAAGTAATTAATAGCAGTAGTGAATCTCAGTAATTAAAAGAAGCAATCAATAATAAATTATACAAGGTTATAATCAATTTAATTTACAACTAAAGTTTCAGTCAATCGAAACAATTTGCAATATATTGTGTAAATTTTAATTAATTAATATTCGTTAAAATTTACACAATATATTGCAAATTGTTTCGATTTATTTATTTTATTGCAATTGAATACCTTCAGAACCATTATTTCGCAAAATCGTGAACAAATGAAGATTTTAATTAATAATATCATTCAATAATTGAATAAACCTTTTCATACAATTGGTATCTTCATAAATTTTAATTATCTCATGATTGTAAACATTCATTGAAATATTTATAAGGAGCTGTTTATTGTTATACCAGTAATAACAATAATGAATAAATAATATTTTGCAGGCACTTAAATTTCGAACATAAATAATTGTAAAAACAATGATGTGTTTTCGTTTTCATATTCTTCAATTACCTTAATTTTTCTTTATGTTTTAATGACATTTTCATTGTTCATGAAGGCATGAAAACAATGATAGAAATTTGCTTTGTGCATGGAGTTTTTCGCATGGGTGTCGACGAGGAAGACAAAGATGTTTCGACCGAAGCAGACGGGAAGAAAGCTGGTCTCTCCTGTTTCTATGGCTGGAATCTAGCCAGAAGGCAAAATCGAGACTCAACCTTGTAACCTTAGACTTTGCCTTCACTACCAATACTACAGATAGTGCAAGTCGTGCGGAGAGAGTATCATCCTTCCGAGTTTGTGAACCTGTACGTTTCGTGAAGAGAACCCTCTGGCAGATATTCCTAGAACGTTGAAATGCCTACTTTAAATCAAAACCAACAATAAAGCCCGAATTAATTTTCCTTCTCTCGGAATTCTCCACATTCATATATTCATTTAATTTACTCCCAAATACACCCAGAATTTAATCTATGCTTGAATGGAATACAAAAATTCAAAAAATTTCATTTCCGAGAAATTTAACTGGCTTTATGAAAAATGGAAAGTTGCTTTCAAAAATTGTGCATACTTTGATTTTGTATATTCATATATTTTTTGCTTCTGTCACGACTCCATAAGCTTCACTTTGATTTAAAACTTCGAAAATTTTAAAATTTTCAAAAGACAAGATAATTTTCTTTTGTAAAAACAAATGAAATTAAGATCAAGAGGATGAACAAAAAAAGATCATTTTCAAACAATTTGAAGTTTTGGAGTTGTTTTGAAAATTTTAATCTTTTTATAATCGAGTGTCCCGATCAAATAACGCGACCGACGCTCGAACTTCTTGTTTTTTACTTACAGTGTTAGTCAGACAAAGCATTAGTTTACGTACTTCGTCTGACTCGAACTGTAAGTAGAAAACAAGTAGTTCGAGTGTCGGTCGCGTTATTTGATCGGGACCAGGACTCAATTATGAAAACTATATATAGTGATTTGAAAGATATTCAAAATTTCAAATGCAATTGTTGTTTGAGGTTTTGAAAATTTTAAAAATTGGTTCTTATTTAATCTTTTTTCAAAATCAGTGTTTATTAATCCATTGTTCACGAAGCCGAATTTTTCACAAGAGTTTATATAACAAAGTCACTGAATATTTCATTTTCAAAGATGGCAAAAGTGAATGCAGAATTTTCACTGGAGGAAAAGATGTTATTATGCAAAGGATCCTTTTTTGCATGAGAGAAGAAAATTCTTTTGCGTTCTGATTATTCGCGGTACTTGACAAGATGATGATAGTCATCTAAAATTTCTATTCTTTCCCTGTTATTTCAAGAAAAGTAAATACAACAAGATGCATTGTCAAGAATTTATTGTTTTATAACTAAATAGGCTAAAGTTTTATAGAAGATTCTAATCCCTTTTTTCACATTTCGTAGTCAGAAGTTATTTAAAATGTTTTTATTATTTATTTATTGGGAAAGCAACATATAAATAAATATGTAAACATGCACCAAAGGATCTCAAGCTATTTTGTAAGATTTGAAGCTATTCTGAAAGGTTTGAAAGGATTTCTGATGATTTCAAGCCATTCTCAAAAATTTTTAAATATTCTGGAAGATTTCGAGATTTTATAAAAGATTTCAAAATATTTTGAAAGATTTCAAGGCCTTTTAAAAAATATCAAGCAATTCTGGATCATTGTTAGCTATTCTGAAAGATATCAAAATATATTTTGTAAGATTTAAAGCTACTCTGGAACATTTCTAGCTATTCTGAAAAATTTGAAGATTGTAAGATTTTAAAATATTCTGTAAAATTTCTTGCTATTCTGGGAGATTTCAAAATATTTTGGAAGATCTCACGCTTTTCTAAAAGATTTTAAGGTATTTTGGAATATTTTAGAATATTCTGTAAGATTTCAGGCTATTCTGAAAGATTTCGAAACAATCTTGAAGATTTCTAGCTATTCTGATAGATATTAAGCTATTTTTGAAGATTTTGAAATATTCTGTAATATTTCCAGCTATTCTATGAGATTTCAAAATATTCTAGAAGATTTCACGCTTTCTAAAAAATTAAATAAATTTCGAGGTATTCTGGAAGATTTCTAGCTATTCTAGAAGATTTAAAAATATTCTGTATGATTTCAAGCTGTTCTGGGGGATTTCAAAATATTCTGGAAGATGTCAAGCTTTTCTCAAAGATTCCAAGGTATTCTGGAAAATTTCTAGCTATTCTAGAAGATTTAAGAATATTCTGTATGATTTCAAGCTGTTCTGAAAGATTTCGAAGCATTCTGATAGGTTTCTAGCTATTCTGAAAGATATCCAGTTATTCTGGAAGATTTTAAAATATTCTGTAATGTTTCCAGCTATTCTATGAGATTTCAAAATATTCTGGAAGATTTCAAGCTTTTCTAAAAGATTTCAAGGTATTCTGGAAGATTTCTAGCTATTCTGGAAGATTTCTATAGCTATACTGGAAGATTTTAATATATTCTGTAAGATTTCAAGCCATTCTGGAAGATTTCAAAGCATTCTGGAAGATATCAAGTTATTCTTGAAGATTTCTAATTATTCTAAAAGATTTGATTCTATTCTAAAAGGTTTCGAAATATTTTGGCAGTTTCCAAGCTAATCTGTAAGATCCCAAGCTATTTTGCAAGTTTCTATGCTGTTTTTGAAGATTCAAGAATATTAAATACAAGATTTCGAAATTTTCTAAGAAATTTGGGAACATTGTAGGAGATTTCTGAATATTCGACAAGATTATATTATACTGGTCTAGAATAGTATTATTGCAAGGTAATTGTAAAACTATTCACGATTCCAAAATATTTGACAAGACTCCACAATATTCGAGAAGATTCCGTATTATTCTAGAATACTCGAGAATATTCTCAAAAATTCTGGAATATTTAAAATGATTTATGGACATCCGATATTTTATACTTTTTATATTACTATTTTAGGAGATTTAACAATATAATCTGTAAAGTTCAAGAATGTTCGACTTTATTACAGAACATTCGAAAAGACTTTATGCTATTCTAGTAGATTTAGTATTCCAAAATATCCTTAAATTGCAAAGTACATCCAATGACTGCATATTATTAAAATCCTCTGTGGGTCATTTCAAAAAAATGAAAAGAACTTTTCTAAAAGATTTCAAAACACTTTAAGGATTTTTCAAAATAATCTAGAATATTCAAGAGAATTAGGTAAATCGTATAACTCAAATACCATTAAATACACCTGTAACTTTTATACCATAACAAACCTAATTCCCATTTTTAAAAAATCATACAATTTTAATACCCTCCCATTATTGATGAGAATGTAAAAAATAAAACAATCAAAACAAACGATACAATCAAAAAAAGCAATACAAAAAAAAAATACAAAACAACACATTTGGTGAATTTTTGATAAAATTTATGGCAGAATGGAACATGAAGACAGTGAAGAATGTTTCATATACAGTATAAATTGTGAGAGAGATCACTATGAATTTCAGACAGTGCAAGGCAGTACCGATCTTTGTTGCTGGTCAATTACACAGTAATTAATGTTGGCATAGTGCACATACATCCTCGAAGGACCAGGAACATCAGGAGTTTATTACAAAGATATACGAGGGACCGCACTTGTCCTACGTGTACGTACTCAGTGTTCACGTAATCGTGACATGTACGTGCACATAAAACGGTATACGTAGGTCCCCATGTTTCTACGTGAAATGTGTGCGTGTGTTGGTCCCTACGCGCATTCTCAGCGCCTCGAGCATCCAGGGAATGATGCATGCTCCGCAAACTATCCGGGTCGTTCGCTAAACGTGATATGTTATCACAGAAACGAGATAAGCCCGTCCGAAAGATAGAGTGGATTACTTTTTTCTTCAAATTAAATAAGCACTAACCAACGTCAAAAATCGCTTTCATCATCAACAGAACAAATGAGTTATAGAAAGCACAATTCTCTTTTGCTTTCAGCTCAAACCTGGAAACAAGTTTCAGATATTTTTTTAATCTCTGGGGTGGTCATATTTTTTTGAAAAGATTCTTTTAATTCCCTTCTTTTCTAAAAATGGACTGATTCCATTTTTCACTATATATTTTTTTATATATTTTATTATTATTATCTTTTTAATATCATTATTTTTCTTTTATTGAGCAGAAATATATTTTTTCTCAGCTTTATTTTTCTAGCTATTTATGATTTTCTACTGAAGCTTTATTCGATCGTATTTAGCGCAATTCCGAATGGAGATTATACTTCGTGTGAATTATTAATTTTCATCTCCTTGTACCGCGATACATCAAGAGCCTAAAATGTCTCGAGAATTTACTGGAATTTTCCCGGAATTTCATGAAATCTCTTTGAAAATTCCACAGAATTTGTCAGGGGATTTTATTGTCTTCTAGTTCCTCAAACTATTAAATAAGAACAGAAAATTTAAAATGAGAAAATGATATTACGAAAAAAAAATGATTCCAAAAGAAATGTAAAAATTCTAAGTCGCGACAAAATTTAAACATCTTTTGAAACTAAGAGAAAGTATGAGAAATATAAAAAATAAAAGAAATATAGAGAATAAGAATAAAAGAAATATAAACAACCAAAAAATGTTGAGGTCATTTATAAGTTATTTTGTCACAGTTAAAATTAACAGTTGCATAAAATTGAATTCCGGAAAAATAAAGTTTATCTAAAGTAGATGATTGCCTCGCCACGGGACATGAGGATCGTTATAAGACGATTGCAAGAAAGGCGGGAGCTTGCGAGAGAGAAAAGGACTCGCAGAAGGTTAAAGAAGGGCTCGTGCAATAAAACGATAAATCAGGCGAACAGAAAAATAAGGGGTAAAATAGAAAAAGCTCGTAGAGTAGATTTGGAACTGAGCCAGAAGGAAGAGAAGCAGCGTGCAGTTGCTCCCTGTGGCAATGTGGCTCCTGTGGATGCTCTCATACTTCTTGATCAGCGTCTCTCAAATAAAGGTCCTAGGAATGAACCCAAGCTTGTGGTAAATTGACTCCGACAATCTGTTTCCACAGAACCAATTTCTTCTCTTATACCCAATCACTTTTTAATTTTTCTTACATCCGTAAACAATTTTTCTCTCTGTAAACAATTCTTCTTTCCGTAAACATTACATCTTTCGTAAAAAATACTTCCATAAATATTTCTATAAAAATTTATTCTGTTACATCCCATGTAACCAAAATTTAAAGAATTTTCAAATATTATTGGATATCATTAAGTTAAAATAAAATGACATATATAATTAATAACAGGGTAAAGAGAAACAAATCTTATCATGAATTGATTTAATATAATGATACAAATAAATAACAAATAAATTTTTTACCATAGGCGAAATAAGTCGAAAAAAAGAGCGAACATTCAGCAGCGTGTAAACTATTAAAACTATTTATTGAAAACTATTACTTTAGTGAGGAAGAAAGAGTCAGTAAACATAGAAATCTCATATCTATGTCTTATCTCATGACAACCTGGGAGTCTTAAAAATAAAATTGTTCAAGTGGGAAAATTGTTGTGAGTTTTGTTATTTAAGAGGGCATCCGAAGAGTGGTGTTTCGGAAATATTAGAAACAAACGCTTATTATAACTAAAGTTGAAAATGATGACATGTCGGACTTACCAGCACTAGCAATTTAATAATGTTAAATCCTATAATATTGAGAATAATATCAATTTCATTGAGAGAAAATTGACAAACGTAAACTCTTAATTACAAAAACAATATTATTCTCAACACAACGAATGGCAAAATATTTACCCATACCAATTACATTACTATCAAAAAGAAAATGTTAAACGATGATACTAACACACAAATCATATTAACAAAAAATGTAATGTAACTCTTAAGAGAATATAGTATTTAAGAATACTATTAAACAGATTGAAATAATAAATTTTGCTACGAAATTCTTTTTCTAATTAAAATTAAAACAAATAGTAATTAGATTATTATAAATAAAATAATTGTAAATAATTTGAATCATGTCATAAATAAATAATTAATTATAATTTATTATAATTCAATTTATATTTAATTTTATTATAATTAATTAATTATAATTTAAGAATATAAATAAAAATATATCATAAATAATTATAAGGGATAAAAACAAAAGAAAATAAAAAAACTAAACAAGGTTGTATAAATTGAAGATTAACATTAAAAGAAAGAAGAAAGAAAAAGAAGGAAGAGGATTTGGAGCTTGCCTTCTTCTTTCCTCTTTATTTTAAAAAAGATTCCAACGCATGAAAAGAAACTCATTAAAAATTATTTCACAGATGGAACTACCAATAGTAAGATGGATTTCCAATACAACTACATATTCGACGAGAGGATTCAGATTTTTATTATTACTAATTGCTATAATAGCACAAAGAAATTTATACTTCTGCTATAAAACTATCACAGCAAGAAGAAATAAAGTCAATGATCGCATCAATATTTAAAATCACACATTATCATCTGAATACATCCATTGAGGACAATGGATAAAAAGGAGGGTTTACATTTACATATAAGTACATGATCCTAAAAATTGTTTGATACTGATTGCAATAAAAAATGAATGGATTCCATACACGCGACTTTTGATGATTTTTGTTTGAGACGTGTATCTTGCGTGACAAGAGGAATGATAAATATTTTAATGTAAATCAAGTGAATTTATGATCAATAAAAGATAGCGATAAAAAATAAGGAAAATGCTGAAAGTTTGAAAAACGCTGGAGAAGGTATAATGTCCTTATGCTCGATCCGTTCTCGATCAACCCCTATTTTCTCCAACCACCTTTTTCTCAGCTATATGCAGTTTTCCGATTCTTCTCATAAATCGTGCAACCGCAAATAGTTCATAAATAAAAGTTCATAAATAAAGCCTTGCTGCTCTTGCTTTCAGAGCTTATAGTGGAAATAGACACCTCGTAGAGCTGTTTAATACCAGAATGACGCAAGATTTCTTCAGATTATTTTTTACTTTGAATTATTATTTCAAATGTACATCAAAATAAATGCTTTTCAAGATTTTTGTCTTTATGACTTTTATTATACTTTTAATGACCTTTAAAGATTAGTTTCAACGTTTCCTGATTTGCAATAATAGCCTCTAAATGCATCTAAATCCTGTTTTTGTAAATTAGAAAAAAGTGAGATTGTTCAAAATTTTGCAAAATTACGAAGCATAAACAAATTACGAAACGTACAATGATACGAAACGTTATTAATTTAATAAGAAAAACAAATGGTAATAAAAAGTTACAATAAAGTACATTTTTTGTTGACTGGCATCTCTTCTATTCATTTTTTTAATCGAACTTCTAAAACCGTTCTTCATTCTTATATAAAATTCTTTAACGCCCTCAAAAATAATTCTTCATTCTTATTTCTTCAATTTGTTTATTTTATTTATCAATTACTTTCATCTTTTCTTTCCTTCCATCTTCGCTCTATCCTTTTATTTTTTTTCATCCATTTCTTAGTCCCTTTTTAATTAAACAAATCTTCGTTCCTAAACGACAATTCTCTCTTTATAAACTCATAGTAAACAGAAGAAAAAGAAGAAAAGACGAAGACGAAGAAGAATCGAAATAGAAGATTTTTTTCGTAAGACACCGAAATTTTGAAAATCTACGAAAAATACGAGAAGCAGGACACAGAAATTGCTCTTTTCAGTCTAAAGTTGAAAAATTCATGTGAATTTCATAATTTGATGAATTTTAAAGCAAATAACAGTATTATCCTAGATTTTCCAGTATGCACGTTTTTCACATTCTAGGTAGAAATTCTTTCTTAACAAGAAAATATTTTCTGAGATCATGAATACCATATCATTTTTGACATACTTTTAGGGAAAGTATTCGATTTAAATTCATCAGGGATCGAAATTTTATCATCGGAGTATTAATCTTAAATACGCTTGTATATATCGGGAAGTATTGGAAGTTCAAACCGGAAAAGGAGGGCGAGGAGCCCGCCTCGAAAGTACGAAAGCCGGTTAGACGATCCAACTTTCACGAATCATCGGCCTCGAAGAAATTTTATTTCAGGTGCGCAACACCATTTTGACCTTGAACTGTCACATTAACTGGATGAATCTGGAACCATCAAATTCCCTTTTGCGCTTCCGATAAACATTTCTTGAATAAAAAAAATAGAATTTCTAATATTTGCATAACAAAATTGCACGATTCGATTCAATAAGCTATTATCGAAAAATGTGAAACTTGTCAAAATGTTTATTTACAAACAATGGTAATTTGCAAAAAGTGCTAATTTGCCAAAAATTTTAACTTGAAGTAAATGTTGATTCTCAAAAAATGTTAATTTGCAAAACATTTAAATTTGCAAAAAATGTTAATTCGCAAATAATGTTAATTTGCAAAAAGTGTTAATTTTGGAACAAATAAATCCAGTTGCGAAATATTTTTGACTCCAAATAAATTGTCCTTTATTTTTATCTAATTAAGTTTCAGTGTTTTATTTTATGCTAAAAAGAAATTTGAAAAATTGTTGAATTTTTTGAGAGTGAACTTATAATAATGTATAACTTGATTACAAAAATGCATTTAATAAAAGATTTAACAATAAGAGCTCTAATAAAGGTTTTTCAGATCCAAAAGTTCACTAAACGGAATTAAATTCCGATCGACGACGTGGGCGTCTTGTAAAGGGGATCTTTGAAATTTTGGGGTACCTTCAGCTTTCTCAGGAATCTTATCTAGTTGAAGGTACTTTGAGTCAATAGGCAAGACAAAGAGAGATAAAACAAATTCTACAGACAAAAAACTTGAAACGTGTATGTTGACGTGGAGGTAAAAAAAGACAATCCGGGGGTGAAGTTCGTCAGTCACTACTGTGAAATTTCTTCCAGCAATCTCGAAAGGAATCTTTGGTATCTCAACCATTGCATCCCTCTTAAAACTCGTACCCAGCTTTCCATGTAAGAACCTGTAAATTTACAATAAACTCAATACCGATTTCGAAAAAACCAGCAACTTTTCCACAGTGTTTTTAAGCATGTGAATTAATTTAGGAAAAGGGAAAAACTACAAAAGAGTGGACATTTTCTTTTAGTTCACATACCGAAGATTTCACTATTTAATAAGTTGGATAATTAGAGAAAAGACTTATCGTAAAGAGAGACTTTTTGTATTTCTTAATTAAAACTACTGTTAAAAAATTTTTGTTGCAAACTTAATTATTTAAAAATTGTGGTTTTAAAGTAATATCAAAGTTCTTAAGATAAAACGAAGATGGTTAAGACTTTTGATAGCCTTATCTTAAAAAACTTTTTGGCATCTCAAATGCTTGATGGAATTTCGCTAACATCGTAAAAATATTTATTTCTTACGATATTACACCCATTTTTGTATAGTAGTATTGCACACCGAATTATATAGTTCGATTGAGAGTAAGAGAGAAGGAACGAAAGAAAAAAAGAAAAATAGTGAGATTGAGAAAGAGTAGAAAGAGTAGGAGAGAATAAGAGAGAGAGAGAGAGGAGAGAACGAAAAATAGTTTACGACGAACAAGCAAGAAATGTGATAAAGCAATAGTTTTATTTTAGGACAAGAAAACGGTACAGGGAACGTATCCTGGTGAATTCGGATATCCTTCCGCGTCAACGCGTTTCCGTTACGATATCGCCTTGCAATTTTCTCTGACTGCCAAGGCTCCTATTCAACGTCCAGTTCATTCCAAAAGCCAGGCGAGCCTTGTCTAGTTGAGAAGGAAGTCATATTGTTCTTGTTGTGGCTCGTTTCTTCTGGTAAATGGTTGTGCTTCAACTTCTGAAAGAGGTCATGAATTTATGTCATCAAGGACAATCAAATTTTCCCTTTAAATTGCCTATCTAAAGTTTAATTAAAATACAGCCCAATTCGTACACCATTTTACCAAGATAATTACTTTTAAACAAGTCGATTTAGTTTAATTTAGTCTACCTAAATTTATACCTCATATTTATTCTTGCATCCTCGCACTTTGCTTTTTTACATTAAGAAAGTAACCCTGATTGTAAAAAATTATTTCATCTCTAGCTAACATTTGCAAAAACTTTTTCTTTATTAAGAAAGAAAAAGTTATTCTTTTTTTAATTTGCAATTAAATAACATTATATTCTTTTACTCAGTCTGTTGAAAATTGTAAGAAATGTAGTGGTATGTAGCGAATTTCTTTTCGCTGAATTGTGACACGTCTACTGCTGTACATTTTTAAAAAGTACAAAAGTACTATCTACCTCTTGCAGATATCTACTTTTTAAAAATGTACAGCAGTTTACATATAAAGAATTTTTTTGCAACACTAACCTCTAAAGTTGAATTTTACACATTAAAAACTATACGTGAAGTGGCACTTTTCTTAACAGTGCACGAAGTAAATTACTTCACGCACCGCTTTTTACTTTACGCACTGCTTTCTAGTTCACACACTATTTATATTGTTTTACACCTTGCATTATTGTATCTTCCTTTTTATGTTATATCTTTTTAAATAATACTTTTAGGAAAAGTTTTAATATCAATTTTCAATCTCTATATAGTTGTTCTAAAAAAAACAATCATGAGATTTTATTTCATAATTTCAGTTTCCATACAAAAAATCAAATATTTGAAAAGCCCTTACGGGGTAAGTTGGAACTTCTTGAATGGGGTCACTTGGTACACTCCAGTTTAAAAGTTAGTCAGTTGGTGTT
>WNHD01004190.1:0-14799 GCA_011057455.1 Ganaspis sp. Gsp50 | reverse complement strand
TCCCTAGTACCAAAATTGGTTGTTTTTACCACTAGAGTAGAAAGTTATTGTTTTTATTCCTAGTGCTAAAATTGGTTGTTTTTACCATTAGAGTTAAAAGTTGTTATTTTTATCCCTAGTGCTAAAATTGGTTGTTTTTACCACTAAAGTAGAAAGTTGTTTTTATCCCTAGTGCTAAAATTCGTTGTTTTTACCACAAGAGTTAAAAGTTGTTATTTTTATCCCTAGTGTCAAAATTGGTTTTTTAACCACTAGAGTAGAAAGTTGTTATTTTTATCCCTAGTGCTTAAATTGGTTGTTTTTAACCCTAGTGCTAAAATTGGTTGTTTTTACCATTAAAGTTAAAAGTTGTTATTTTTGGTTGTTATAATTGGTTGTTTTTACCACTAGAGTAGAAAGTTGATGTTTTTATCCCTAGTGCCAAAATTGGTCCCTAGTACCAAAATTGGTTGTTTTTACCACTAGAGTAGAAAGTTATTGTTTTTATTCCTAGTGCTAAAATTGGTTGTTTTTACCATTAGAGTTAAAAATTGTTATTTTTATCCCTAGTGCTAAAATTGGTTGTTTTTACCACAAGAGTTAAAAGTTGTTATTTTTATCCCTAGTGTCAAAATTGGTTTTTTAACCACTAGAGTAGAAAGTTGTTATTTTTATTCCTAGTGCTTAAATTGGTTGTTTTTAACCCTAGTGTTAAAAGTGGTTGTTTGTAAAGTTGTTTTTATCCCAATCACCGCTTTAAATAAGTATAATATCAATAAGTAATGTAATTAAGGGCATATGGTGGAAAATGACGTTAGTGGTACGTTACACGAACCTTGGGCAAAATTTGTCCCCAGATTTACTCCTAGAATAAGAAATACTACTATCATTCTAAAATTTAGTATTACTATTACTTTATTACTTTGTATTGCTATAACTTTATTACTTTATATTAAACTTTATTTTTATTTTATAAATACATATTGTACAATAAAAACAATATTTATCTGCTGGATGAAGCATTAATAAAATAAAATGTAGTTTATTGTTTTTAGTTTGACTGTCCACCTAATTCCTTGTTAATCGATAACTTTGTGTATCACTTTCACCCATCCGTGCCGAAATATTTTATAGATCGCTGCTCCTCGTGCCAGCCACGTGACCACGAAGATCCTCCATCCCTGATTCCTCGGCACAGGCGCCCTTCGCATCCGTGTGACGTCACAAAACGAAACCATAGGTATCTCGAATGCAGGTTAGTGGAACATAGGCGTCTCGATCAGTCTCGATGCCAACTGTCTGCAGGGAGTCTGGCTCAAACAGTGACTGGACTCAAAAGCGAGAAAGAATCCAAGATTTTGGAGAAGGGGTAGAAAGATTTATCTCAGTTCGACAGTAGTTTAGTCACGTGCTAATGGCCCTCATTAAGTGCTGCTTTGAGACTGATGCACCGGAAGTCTTTGAGTCTGTTGTCAGGAAGTGCACTGACCCTGGATGTAAGTAGACAATGCGAATTAAAACCTTTAAATACTATATACGCACCTTAAAAAACGTGTGATTTTTAAATTTGATAAATTTACGCTCGATCAAAAATTGGTTAAATTAGTTTGAAAATCTAGTGGATATCTAAATCAAATTAGAGAGAAAAAGAGAGAAAGAAGCTTCCACGTGGAGGAACTTATGTTTAGAATTTTTTTATTACATTGTTTGAATTACACCATGGTCACATTGCCAAGAAGATGAAGAAAGAGATTTACAGTACAAATCATTTTAAACTACAATATATGAGTAATTTAAATATCTAAAATTACAATTTAGATATAGATCAGTGTTAAATTATAGATGATAAATGTTACAAATTTGAGATTGTATACATTTTCTTAAACGTGCTTTTTATATGCTACATGTGTTTTTCTTTGCTGACTTCAGAGGGAATGTAGAAGGGCGCGGTTATTGAAAAAGACACATACACGTCTCTGGAAAATGAGTTTTATATATCCCTATTCACTCTCACATGTCTGCAAGTTTAAATGGATCCTTTGCTTGAAAAATGTATATTTACTCTCATTGATTAAGTTGACCCTCGTTTTTGTGATTGCTATATTCTACGCTTCATTAAAATGTTTTATAACCAAGAATTAGAAATATTATATCATGATTATGCAAACAACTCGAGCCAATACAACTGAAGATATAACTGATTAATTATCATTTCTTCTTATGTATACACCTGATTTTAATAGACAATTTTAATAAACAATGATTATGACAGACAATAATTTTAATAGACAATGATTTTAACAGACAATAATTTTAATAGACAATGATTTTAACAGACAATAATTTTAATAAACAATGATTTTAACAGACAATAATTTTAATAGACAATAATTTGTTATTTAATGATAATCCGTATAAAATACATCTTAAAAGTATATGAACGTCATTTTAATTAATTACGAAATTATTTTCAAAATTCATACAATACTAATTTTCATTTACTTAAACATTTTCCTCGATATTTTCATTAACCTTTTTGATGAAAATGGATTCTTATTTTCTAATATTATTTGTTGAATAGAAATATCGAGTAACCTAAGTATTGATTTTCGAAGACTTGGCATTTCACATTATCCAAGAAAATCTGGGTTACATGGATCAAATATCATCTGCAAGTTCATAATGATAATTCTGCCAACACTACTTTAGTTTTTTGAAAATAATTTATAATAGCAATAATAAAAAAATAATTATTAAAAAAATACTAAAAATAAAATTATTATAAATAACAATTTTAAGAATTTGTCTAGGACCACTCCCAAAAAGAATTAAATTCAATTATAAAAAATGATATTATTAAATTATTGTTACTATTATCATAATTTTAATAAATATAATACATACGGTTGTATTTTCAAATCGTAAATGCTTCAATCGCGCCAAAAGAGTTTACTTTCAAAATCTCTAGGTAGCAGCAGCTCTCAGACCAGTTTCAGCGCTCAACGGTAAAAATTTGAATGTCATGAGCGTCTGTCGATAAACGAAAACTATCTTTAAAAAAAAACATTGTTATTAACCAGATAAAATCAACATTTATAAAAAAAATTCAAAAACTGATATTTTCCAATAATTGGAATCACGTTGTTAATCATTTTTAAATTATTTTAAAATTTGTAATTCCCGCGCTTTGAACTGACGTTTGTGACGTAAACTGAAACTAATAAAAGATCAAAGCTGCTCGGAAAACGTATGCAGTAAGATCATTCTGAAACGTTTTCTCACATTTTTGGTCAATCCTCGGCTTAGAATCTACAATCATGCTAAGTAATATGTGAACTATTTACAACATGTTGGAATACATTTCTTTCCGTTAATCTGTATTCACTGATTTGCTTAACGTTTATTTTTTTAGGCTGCTGCTGGTGTTGTTCAGCTCTTCGACCAAGATATAAAAGGCTCGTTGACAATATTTTCCCTGTCAATCCTCAGGTGAGTTATTTTTCTGTCATCATTTTTAACCAATTCTCAATTTTCGTTTATGTAATCGTCTACTATGATTTTGCATTTTTGTTATAATGAAACATCACCTCAATGATACAACTGCAAAAATTTTGCAAAACTTGATAAATGGGTTATTTTACAAAATTATGCGAATTGTTTATTGTGAAAAACTTTGAAAATTGGTTATTTTGCAAAACTATGTAAATGGGTTATTATATGAATAATTAAGTACTTTTTGGTATTGGTCGTTTCCAAGGTCTCCTTTGTCATTCATGGTTTATCGTTTTTAGGATGGCTTGGTTAAAAATAACATGGAGAAGCTGACATTCTATTCTCTCAGCAGTCCGGAGAAATTGGACCGAATAGGAGAATATTTATTCCAACGGGCTTCAAGAGACATTTATAGGTACTTGCTAAAATTTTGTTAACGCTCCTGAATGACAAGAAAAATGATTCCCTATTTATAAGAAAGAATTTTGTGCAAAGCATCTCCCTGAATCAAGTAAACGACGATTTTCCAGGCGCAGAAATGGATTCGTCGTCATTGCGATGGAAGCAATGGATCAGCTCCTGGTGGCTTGTCACGCACAAACTCTGAACCTCTTTGTAGAGAGTTTTTTAAAGATGGTTCAGAAGCTTTTAGAATCAACCGATCCACAATTGCAAATTTTAGCCACACAGTCTGTAAGTTATGTTTAATTTGTACAAGATATCAGCATGTAAGGTTTCATCAAAACCCTCTAAATTTCCTGTTTTATTCATTAACCAAAATAAGTTCATTGCTTCATTGATTTCGCTACTTGAGCGCTTCGTTTCTTCATAAGCAGTACTAGCGCTTTTATTCAGTTGAACAAATTTCTCTCCATTTCCAGTTTGTTAAATTTGCCAACATCGAAGACGACACGCCGTCTTATCACACACGTTACGATTTCTTTGTATCAAAATTCTCTGCGATGTGCCATTCCAACCACGACGACCCCGCCATTCGTAAACAGATACGACTTGCGGGAATTCAGGGGTTGCAGGTGAGATTTTTCACTAAAATTAACAAAAATTGGACAAGTTAATTGTTAATCAACATTCTAATTCAAATTATCTTATCGTGAAAATACGAAATCCGTAGGGTGTTGTGAGGAAGACTCTTTCCGACGATCTGGTGGAGAACATCTGGGAACCTGTGCACATGGATAAAATCGTTCCTTCTCTGTTGTATAATATGCAAAATGCAAGGTACGTTAATCTACTTGAAATGTACACGAGTTAATTTCAATGAATTTACTTGAAGCATTGCCTCTCAATACATACTTTTTTAAATTATGCATTACTTTTTAATTTACTGCATTACTTTTTAATTTAACGCATTACTTTTTAATTTAACGCACTGAATCATCAATTTTGAAGAACATTTTTGTCAACAGATACTTTGATAAACCGGATGGAACACCGGAAAGTCCGACGGAGGAAAGATCAGACCCTCCTCAGTTTGCAGAAACTTGCATGAGGGAATTAGTTGGCCGTGCTTCTTTTGGACATATACGATGCGTAATTAAACCGGTTCTAAGGTAATGATAAACAAAACTTGTAACGTACTTGCAGAATTTCTAAAATTACGCTTCTTAAACTAATGAATCGCACTTTCAGACACTTGGATCACCATCAACTCTGGGTGCCCAACTCTTTCGCAATCCACACATTCAGGATCATAATGTTCTCCATCCAAGTACGTTTCTTTGAAAAAAACTACTACATTATGGTCAATCTGCATGTAGTCAGGTATAATGTACCATATATTGTACCTGTACTATATGTAGTTAGGTATAATGTACAATATATTGTACCTGTACTATATGTAGTCAGGTATAATGTACCATATATTGTACCTGTACTATATGTAGTCAGGTATAATGTACAATATATCGTACCTGACTACATGTCGATTGACCCTACTGTATTAAAAAGATGCAAGATTCCACACCGGCAAAAAGGCTCGAAAAGAGAGATTCGAATATTCTGAATTTAAGACAAAAATTTAGAAAAAAGAATTACGAATAATATGATTTTATCTTTAATTTTTTAAATCGTTAAAATATTATCTAAATCTTATTTTATCAAATAGTTAAATGAGAACCAGGTACACGGAATGACGAATCATATTCGAATTACGAATCATATTCGAATTACGAATCATATTCGAATTACGAATCATATTCGAATTACGAATCATATTCGAATTACAAATCATATCCCATTCCAACCTTCTTGCCAGAAATATTATGTTACCTAAGCATGCAACAAACCTTTTTGACCCATTGGAATAGACATCGAGAGAAATCGACACATTGTCATAATTACTCTCTTTAAATTACGATTTATCTTTAAAAAGAAACACCCTTATTCGATGACACCTTGACGACAGATTTAGGTGTTTTTCTCCAACTCTCTTGCTTTTCTTCAGTCGCAGTATTCATACACAGTCGTCGAAGCTCTGATGACACATCTCGATGATCACTCGCAATCGACTCCGAAAATACGAACCAGCATTGCAGACACGTTATCAAAGATCATCTCGATCGCGGCTGGCGAAAGTGTCGGTCCGTCTGTCCTGGAGATAATCAACTCTTTGCTCTCTCATCTGCGGGTCAGTGTGACGAGGAACCAAGTTTCATCTAGCGACGAGCAGCAGTACCAGGAAGCGCTCATCAACGCACTGGGAGAATTCGCAAATCATCTCCCCGATTACCAGAAGATCGAGATCATGATGTTCATCATGGGCAAGGTTTCCTACAGCCAGTCCGATCGGATAAATTCTCTTGGAAAGGGGGACGTGCTCCTCCAAAGTATTCTCCTCAAATCTCTTCTCAAAGTCGGCACAAAGTATCAAACGATACATCTCAACACCACTTTCCCTCCTAGTTTCCTTCAGCCACTTCTCAGGATGTCCCTTGCGTCCGATGCTGAAATGAGACTTCTTGTGCAGCAGATCTTCCACACCTTGATCGACCGTCATCGCAACAGCGCAAAGCTCACAAAACCTGCGTGAGTAGAAATCATTGGTGTAAAATTTGAATTGTATAATTAAATTTTGTATTGTATGTTATTTTTTTGTATGCTATGTTTTTTTATCTGTTTTTGTATCTGTTTTTGTATCTGTTTTTGTATCTTACCTTTTTGTGTATTATGTTTCCAGCATCAATGTTGTGGAACTGGATCTGATAATTGAGAAATGTTCGAGGCCTGACGTGATATTTATTCGCAAACACGGTCCGGAAATTTATATGGCGCTTTATGAGTCTTTGGAGATGTCGAATAATTCAGTGGAGAATGTTGAGTCGATTTACACGACCCTGGCGTTATTGGCGGTGGAATTAGCTTCCGAGGAGACGGTTCTTGAACTTTTGCGACTTGTTCTCAGCCTGCAGGATCTGGCTCTCACTAGCGGTCAAATTACAATGGCCCTCAAGTTCAATCTTCACGCTATTGTCATCTCTTTACTTGTCTTAATAGCCTACGTCTGCAACATCTCTTCTCTCATGGACTATGCTTCAAAAGTAAGCTGCAATCCCAAATTTATATTCGGTCATTTTATATCATATTCAATCATTTCATATCATATTCAGTCATTTCATATCATATTCAGTCATTTTATATCACATTCGCTTATATTTTCCATATCACATTCGCTCATATTTTTTGCATCACATTCGCTCATATTTTTTGCATCACATTCGGTCCTCTATTTTCTAATATTCCATTTATTTATATTTTATTTACTTACATTGCATTTATTTTCTAGGTCGTAGAAGAGAGAATGAAAGAAGCGATGTACCTCCTTCCGGATTTGTGCTCCCAGTATGACAGCAATCTGCCATCAAGGATTCCTCCCGCTCTGTTGGTAGACCAAACAGTCGTTAGTGAATGTCTTAAAGGAGTTGGTCTTGAAACCGGAAAACTGAACCAGGGTTCTGGATACAGCGGAAGTTCTATGCAACATAGACATTCCTGGGTCGACAGTGCTGGAAGATCTTCTTTAGCTGACATCAACAGTGGAGGAAATGAAGTCGATAGTGGCGGATCATCCCCTGGAGTTCAAAAGGTGAAGATTAGATCTCATCATCAAACTCTTTTATTCATATTTTTAGTAAAAAATTTGCTTTTATAAAAGAAGATATTATATTTTATTTAAAAGGCCTGAAATGCAATTATTACAATGTTTAATATAACACCATTTTTTCAGAAATTGCCGGGAGAAGAATTAACATTCGAGAGCATGAAACGAATTTTAACAGAGGGTAACAACAATCAGCTGGTGGAAGAAGAAAAACGGGTCCAGATTTCACAGCTCTTCCAAAAAGCGCCCTTTGAAGATCTAGTCAACAAAACACAACCAAAGGTCATTCATAATTTTTTGTTTATATATTTTTACTATTTTGTACAATTCTTTTTCTTTTTTTAAAACATTTCTGTTTTGCAAAAGTTGCCTTCTACTTTGTAAAAACTGCCTTCTACTTTGTAAAAACTGCCTTCTACTTTGTAAAATCTTCTTTCGTAAAAATGTATTCCTTTTTAATAACGATTTCAAATTCTTTCTTTCAGCACGATGCATTGCAGAACAAACTTTCGGAAATATTCAATGCTTTAACGATCGAGCCTAGAAATTCCGTAGGTCAGGGATCTACACCTTCAGATTCTAAACCGTCTCAACCGCCGGCTTATGAAATTCACTTTCCAGAGTTATTTGTGTATTAGACTCGATCAGTATTAACTTAAAAGTTTTTTTTACATCTCGTCACAAGTGTGACGAACTGACAAATATTTTTTTTTACACCGAAACGAATAAATTTTTGTTGTTCATCGTAGTCCTGCAAATATGTGTTTATCGCTATTATTATTATTATTATTTTGATGGGAAGACAATGATTGTTAATGCTGTTACGAGTATTTAAAATATATAATGTTGCGTTTAAACAGTTGCTTAATTGTAAGTCGCAGATTTCAGAATATTTATCATAAGTTGACGATAAACGTTCTTCATCCATCGGATTATTGGTATTTAATTCTTCGAACGTTTCTTTTTAATAAAAAGTATTTTTCTTACTCGTGTATTGTTTTAATTTTATACGTTTTAATTAATGAATCAATTCATTAATTATTATTGCGTTGCACATTCAAGACTGTCAACACATATTTTTAACAAACTTCGTATTTTCCTCTCATTACAGGTATTTGCTTTATTTTTTTGCTACGGAATTATGGAAAAATCTGCCTAGAGATCCGAATCTTAAGGTATGTGGGGAGTATAATTAGGAAAATTGAACTCGCCATTGTGAATAATTTTTTTTTCAAAATTGTAAAATATAATAAAAATATAATGGAGGTATTTTTTTCCAAAACGTTAATAAACATAACCTTACAAAACCAAGTAACTTTCCGACAAAATGTACAATCATAATGTCAGTCTTGTAAAATGTATAAAAAGTTGATTCGTCCCTCTCTCAAGAATTTATAAACTCCGATAAACTCTAACGATCTTTTTATGTTCACCTGATAGTTCTGCGCACGAGTGAAAATTCCAGAATATTTTATCCAGGCAAGTGGCGCCTCTGACGGTCGCTTTGCCAGTCGAAATTTCTTTCCCGACGGGACCACATTTTTTTGGCTAAACCGCATTTCAGTTGCTTCAATTTTCAAGGTACGTGAATCTCTTGTTTCTCAAATTTTCCTTCATTTTTATCACTTCTGTGTAGAAAGATAATATTCAGGATAAATTCCCCTTGACCAAGTTTTGTCCTTTTCACAGAAAACAACTCAATCATGGGCGTGGAAATAGAACAGATTTCACCTGGAGATGGTAATTATTTTGCGTAGTCTACCACAATTTGCTTTTTTCATTATTTTCGCTTTTCAGTTGTAAATTTTGAGTCTCAAATTAACATAAGCAAAATAGCCCCTTGAAAAAAGTATATACATTTTCTCGGCTCTAGCGATTGTTTTGTACTTTTATATACTTTTGTGACAATAGATTTTCTTTCTTATATTTCTTCAAAATATTCTTTTCTGAATAAAATTTGCAGTTTCTTCTTTTGGTATCTTTTCTATATATTTAGCTCAACATTTGCTGATTAAAATTCTGTTTTGCAGGTAGGACCTATCCTAAGGCTGGACAAGTCGTCAGCGTTCACTATACAGGTAAAGTTTAATCTTTTACGACATAACCTCAAAGTTTTTCGATCATGTTCACATGAATCAGGGGGAAACATTTTTAATTCGAACAATACTAATTTATATCAATTTTTGGAGATTAAAAATTACAACAAAATCAATTTTTGGAGATAAAAAATTACAACAAAAAAGAACATGTAGGGGTCAAACTGCGAAAATTTTAGTGATCGTCAGCGGGTCTTGGAGGGGGTAAAAAAGCAACTATGAATAGGAAAAATGACTGTCTAGTAATTTTTTTTAATGAAAACGGCTCCCTCTTTTTCAACAATTTTCGTAATCAAAAATAAAAAATGGAAATCGCTGAGGGTCGTCCATAAACGACGTAGTAGAAATTTGTATCTAGACCCTTGTGTCCTTTTTTACTTTTTACACTGTAAACTTTACAAAGTAAGTAGTATTTTTCCCCCTCAGTTACGTAGTTTGTGGATGACCCCTAATGCTTGCAAAACAATTTGGAAATTACTTGAATTTTATCATTGCAGGTACTTTGAAAAACGGAAAAAAATTCGATTCCAGCAGAGATCGAGGAAATCCATTCAAATTTAAAATCGGTAGGGGCGAAGTCATCAGAGGTTGGGACGAAGGTGTTGCTAAAATGTCCGTTGGAGAACGTTCAAAACTAATTTGCTCCCCTGACTATGCTTATGGTTCCCGAGGACACCCTGGAATATATCCTTTACTGCTTTATTTTTTATTTCAATTTCAAATTATTTTCAGACATTCAGAAAATAATTTTTTAATCATTAATAATTATTATTAATTATTCATTAATAATTATTATTAATTATTCATTAATAATTATTATTAATTATTAATATTAATTAATAATTATAATTATTATTAATTATCAATATTAATTTATAATTATTATTAATTATTAATATTCATTAATAATTATAATTATTAACAATTTTTTAATTATTTCCTCAATTTCCTCAATTTTAAAAAGTCCTTTTACTATTATTTTCATTTCTTTTTTGTTTCTTTTTACTATCATAATGTTTAGAAATTTCTCCCAAGAAACTACAAATTAGAAAAATTTATTTTTATAAGAAGATAGTTTATTTAAAAATTGTCTTTAACCATTCAGTTTTTGGATGGAATAACCGCCTCCAAGTTCGATCCGACTGTTTTTCAAATTTTAAACTCTTATTTTTAATTTTGTTTGAATTTCTTTAAATATTGAATTTTTGGAATATTAAATTTTATAAGCATTGAATCTCTTTGACATTAAATTTGGTAAATATTGGATTTTTTTTTTTTTCTTTTTTTTAGGTATTAAATTTATTAAATATTGGATCTTTAGATATCAAGTTTCATAAATATTGGATCTTCAGATATTAAATTTCATAAATATTGGATATTTAGATACTAAATTTCATGAATATTGGATTTTCTTAGACTTTAAATTTGATAAATATTACTTTTGGGGTTCGTTTTTAGATATCAAATTTTGAAAAAGATAATGGAGGGGAGATTTTTGAGTTGTGGGTAGATCTAGTTGCATGTAGTAAATATAGAAAGGCAACGTTTATTGAAAGCAATTATTTGAGGTCGCTGCTTGAGGCGATCTATTTATAGCGCCATCTCGGAGTATTTCCGACAGGTAGCCCAGTTTTGCTTTTGATTTTACAGGCAATAATTTGCACGAATATTGACTATGTTCTCCTTAACAAAGACACACTATTCCGCCTAATGCGGAACTTACCTTTGATGTGGAGTTGCTGAAAGTGGAGTGAATACACGCAGGCTTAAATAAAAGTCGATCAAATTGTCTCTACATCTGGGAACGCTTGTATTTTAATAGTGCGTTCATTAAACCTTGTGTTTAGGTAACTGTAAAGACGGCACACTATTTCCAACAAACTTAATTAAATTGTACGCAAGCTCCTAAAATAGTCAAATTGTCATAAAACGTGATTATTTTCTTTCTCCTAGAGCAGAATAATCTCGCGTTTTCGGTAAGATTTTATCTTCTAAAAATGCATTTTTCTAAAAAATTAAAAGTTTGTATTTAGTTCATTCCAGTATTTTGTAATCTACCTTGTACATTTTGTACCCTTTTAAAATACTTAATATTTGTATCTATTCTAGCATAATCAAAATTAGCATAATTAAAATTAGTATAATCAAAATTAGCATAATTAAAATTAGTATAATCAAAATTAGCATAATTAAAATTAGTATAATCAAAATTAGCATAATTAAAATTAATGTAATCAAAATTAGCATAATTAAAATTAATATAATTAAAATTAGCATAATTATAATTAGCCTATTTATAATTAATTAATTACAATTGTATTAATTAACTTCAATGGCTAGGTTTTAAATAGAAAACAGTTGCAGAAAACAACTTGCAGTATTGGAAGAAAACTAGAATCTTTGGAATAGAAAATGGTTGTTTGAAATTTATTACCCATTTGCATTCTTGTGCTTAGAGAGTTATCAAATAGCTCGAATATGCAGAATGCATATTTTTGCAAAGTTTTGATGGTCATATTTTCTCATTAGGTGGAGATAAAAAATTGATTAACAAACTCGTTTGTGGTGAATTTCATTTACTGTTGTCACGGGTCAGGGAAGTCAGAAAAAAATGAAACATGTCAGGGAAAATGGATATTCCGGTAACACTAATTTTTGCATTTAGTATGATAGTTTTTGCATTTAGGATGGTAGTTTTTGCATTAGGATGAGTTTTAACATTTAAGATGATAGCTTTTGCATTAGGATGAGTTTTAACATTTAAGATGATAGCTTTTGCATTAGGATGAGTTTTAACATTTAAGATGATAGTTTTTGCATTTAAGATGATAATTTTTGCATTTAAGATGATAGTTTTTGTATTCAGGATGATAGGTAGGTTTTTAAACAGGTAGGGATAGTATATGTATGTTCGGAATATCATGATAGGTAATACCATGTGGAATTATACTTTTGCGGTCATTAAGAAAGAATTTTTGGTGTTTGAAAATTTATTGCGTTATGTACAAATACAGAGCACTTGCAACAAAGCCCTTGTTAGTTTACATGTAAAAAAAATAAATAACTCATTCATTAAGTACATACACCAAGTCAAGTTCAAATTATGTAAAATATGCCGTCGGAATACATTAAAAGTCACTTTGCACCTCATTAACATCTATAAATCTCGATTCTCTATTGTGCTTTTTACATCGAACGTTTTCGAAAAAAAGCATCGGAATGTAACGGAAGTTACGTGTAAATTACACTGAGTTAATTCCGTTGGTTTTGTTGCTGAGCTGTAGCTTATATTCCTGTAGGTTCATAGGTTCCTCTAAATTTATAGGTTCCTGTAGGTTTATAGGTTCCTCTAAATTTATAGGTTCCTATAGGTTCATAGGTTCCTCTAAATTTATAGGTTCCTCTGAATTTATAGGTTCTTGTAAATTTATAGGTTCTTGTAAATTTATAGGTTTCTGTAGTTTTATAGGTTCCTGTAGGTTTACAACTATCCCTTCCAATAGGTTACGGACTTGCTGGGTTACAGCTACAGGTTCCTGTAGGTTACATTGCTATAGGTAAAGAGCTATAGATTACAGCTACAACCTTATAGTACTGTGAGTGTATCACAATCGGAGATCCTGAAAAGTAGCTACTAAGTGTATTATCGTTTTTAGTTGAGCTTCGTGTCATCCTCGTCGGACACTCGTTCCATTAAGGCTCGCATTATACTTCCGGGTACCTTTTGATGCTGCTGAATCAATTCTTCAAGAGCTGTCGCGACCTGCGTAAGTAAAACCACTTGAGTTGCATCTTCATGAACCATTGTGTCTCAATGTTTACCTTGATTTGCAGCTGCTCCGGCGAAAGACTCCCATCATACGGAATCGGTTTTCCCACAAAGGTTTTAAGCTTCACCGGAAATCCGCCATAAATCGGAACAAACGGGAACCTCGTGGCGGCATATAGTCTCAGCCAAAGTCTCCTACCCCAACTTATTGTCCTAAAAGCCTCCCGGATGTTCCTCGTGAAGAAGGGAATGATGCACTGGAAAGGGTCGAATATCAAACTTGGGTTAGGAACAAATTATAGGTTCTTGAATTTTGTTCATTTTTTCGTTATAATTTTAACAGTTGTAAATTGCTATAACTTTAATTGTTACAAGTGGTTATAACTTTAATTGTTACAAATGGTTATAACTTTAATTGTTACAAATGGTTATAACTTTAATTGTTACAAATGATAACTTTAATTGTTAAAACAAAATTACCACTTTGGCGTCGAGGGCGACTTTGGCGAAGCCGAGTCGGCGTTTCCACATGAGACTGTAGTAGGAGTCTCCGAATTGGGCTTCGTAGACGCCTCCGGGTGAGATAGCGAGCATGTTGCCTTCTTTTAGGATTGAAGAGCAGGTCTGCACGGTGCCGGGAATGACTTTGAGGACGTCTGATATGACGGACCATCCGGGGACTTTGAAGAGAAAGTGGTCAGCGACTGTGTGGATGAGTTTAGAGTGAAAGAGGAGCACCCTGGACAGGAAGTAATAGAGATCGATGGGAATCGCCCCGTGGTAGTAAACAAACAAAACCGGTTGATCCACCGGAATATTCTCCAAACCTACAACCTCGTAACCATGCCAAATCCAGCCGTGAGCGTCCCACAGGGCTGCTACCATTTTACTTCCCGCGTTCCTCCAATCTGTTTCGTAGGCCACTCTTAATCTGGCTCTGAAAATTGAGATCACGATTCATTATAAAACGATTCATTCAATTAATTTCTTCCTCCATTCATTCAGGAGATTATCATCATTCCTGTACATTCATTCGTTAATTAATTCATTCATCCTTCATTTGTGATGCAATCCGAAGGGACCTTAGAAGCAAAAAATTATAGGTTATGTTTGATGATTTTTGCATCAAAGAAAAAAAATAGTTTTCTCTATTTTTGAAAAGCGACAAGAATTTTAAATATTCGTTTTCAAATTTCTAGAATTCAGTAATTCGTCTTCTATTCATTGGTTCACTTCTATTCAAATTATGAAATTTAATACTAGGCCTATAATAATAATAATAATAATAATAATAATAATAATAATAATAATAATAATAATAATAATAATAATAATAATAATAATAA
>WNHD01004189.1:0-11516 GCA_011057455.1 Ganaspis sp. Gsp50 | reverse complement strand
ATAAAAAAATAAGGTTTGATAAACGCTAATTTTGTAGGGCGAGAGTTTGAATGAAATTCAGAAAACGCAATGTGTTCAACACGTCTACGTTTGAGTGTTAATAACAATAAAAGTACTTGGTAAAATCAATTTTCGATTTTTGTTAATGAAAAAGCAACTCAAAAACTATAGTATTTCATAAAAAAATAGAAATCGATTTTTTTGACGATAGATACCTTTTCTCCGGCGGCGTCACATATTAATACGGATCGATTTATTTTTTAATATAGAAAATTTTACCCAAAGGAACTATTATTAGAAAAATACAATTTTAAGAGTTATAATAAAAAATTGAATTTTAAATGTCAAAAATAATACAACAGTGAAACTTTTTTCTTAAATTTCTGGTGGTATAGATACTGTAAATGTTAGATTAGATGCTGTCGAAGATTATAATTGTTATTTATAAACCTGAGCTAGATGGTGACCTACCATCTTCCAAATGGGTTTTAGGTATTTTTGTTTCCACTCTAGAGGGTGAGATTCTTTGTATTTGTAAATAATTTGGTTGTTGTTGTCTAATATAGGTGTCTCAGTGTGTAGATGATCTACAAGAATTTCCCTAATGGAATCTTTCTTCAAAGTAGGATCCAATAACATTAATGTCAGTCTTAAGTTCCTCAACGCTTGGATATAATTTTCCATAGCAAGATGGAGGACACGACCTTGACTGACCCGTGCCTGTTCTTCAAAAGACAATTGACCCCCTATGTAGACCTTTTGCATCCCTTTCAGATACTGATATAAGGCTTCTTGGACTACCTCTAATGCATCTTCCAGATTTGACTTCACATGTTGTCTGTCGTTATATGATACAATATTTAAGCAGACAGAGGAGAAAGCATTATCTACATTACTCTGAAATCCCAAACGTCTAGCATGTCTGTTTAAATTAGCCACTGTTCTTGGTCTTATCATTTGAAAAGGGAATCTACTTAGGGTCCTCTTCGAGCAAAATATAGAACATTGGCTTAGAAATTGCAAACTACTCCTTGGAATTATTACCTTCAACTCATGGTGAGGCTGAGATACGGGTAGAGGATCATACTTAGTGGCCACTATGAAACTTTCACTGGACTCATATGATGAGTAACATGGTACTATTATCTTTACACTTTGCCACACAGTTTGGAATAGACCTACTAATAACGCAGTAACTCTCCCATCAACAGCATAAAATTTTAATATAGAACTTTGAGCATTACAGTATCTAGCCAAATGTATCACTGACTTGGCTATTTCAAGGGTCACCTTAGCAGAAAATTCGACAGATGCTTCTGCATCACAAGTGATTATGCTTATGGTTTGATCTTTGTGTTCATCTAGAAGAGCTTCATAATGCGAAGAACTTGAGGGTTGGTTATATCTCCTCCAGTTTTTGCACAAATATCATTTCCTGTTACTCTTGTAGGATCTTTGATAAAACTTCCAGGAATATATGTATATCCTCTCTGAGGTGGAAGTTTAGCTCTGTTTACTAAGGAATTATATATTATAGGGTTTCCTGTCATTACACTAAGCATCCATCCTACTGATGATTCTCCATCAGCTAAACACATAGCTATCCCTGATAGATCCAATTGCTCTTGCAATATAATTTGTAGATATTTCAGATAAGCAGTAGATACTTGACCTATGAGTCTGTATTGATGATCATCTCTCATTTTCTCTTTGTATACATAATTTCCAGGAGTATAAGTGAAAGTTTCCTCTACTGTACTGTTACTCCTAGGAGGACAAGATAGATGATAAGGGTAGCTTTCATTGTTGAGTGCTTGGAGAAGTAAGGGCTTATCATTAGGAATCTCGACAGGATTTATCTTGTATAAAACCTTTCTGATAATAAGCTCAGGAGGATCTAGTGATATTCTTAAAGGGTATTTCCTCCAGATGACTTTGTAACCGGGATATCCATACTTAAGAAGAACTTGTTTACAGATTATTGACATTAAGTTATGACCCAGCTGAGGGGTGGTCATCTTCCCCCTAGATAATTCCTGGACACTCGATGTGATGATAGGAGACAAATCAATCTCTTCATTTGTGGACAGGTAAATGTAGTAAGACCACATATGCAATATATGCCCAAATATTAGCCGATCGTATATGTGGAATGGTTGCATTTTTGGTAGAGGTCTAAAGCTAGTAATAAGCTTAATCTTTTGTATCAACACCTTATTCAGAGCTTTCCCAATTTGATCAGGATTAGAATAGACATCAGCTATCCCATCAACATGTAGATAATCTGTCAAAATAGGTAACAAATCAGGCATTAGTAATATGTTACTAACATCACTCCATATTAACTTTGGTGATTGGTTCAAGAACACTTCAATCTGATTATTATTATCATGCATATGCAAGATACACAATAAAGCTACATTGTTCAATATCTGGTTAATTCCTACAGAAGTGACCTCTTTGACCCCTAACGTGCTTACAACAGGTGCTGATGAGTCAGAAATTCCCCACTGCATACTGGTAATCCTCCTCTGGATCCTAGCCATTATAATAAAAGCTGCTGCCCAAGCAGGGTCATCGTGCTGGGATACCCACACCCCTTCGAAGGAAGCTCCTTCTTTGCTTTTTAGCCTCATGATATCACCGTACAATAAGGGATTGTTAGGGCATGTCTCTAATGTTGGTATATGACATGCCTGAGAAGTCACAGACTCATCAGTTAACAACTCCTCGCAGCAAGATCCCCTATAATGAGCGTGAAAAATCTTTTTTGGTTCAGGAGAATGCTGAATGGCAAGATTTGCTAGCGAAAATAATAGATGGACTACTCCCTGAAAATGCATGACATAGTTCTCTTTTCCCCTACTAAATCGACCCATTGTATCAGTGGTAAATAGTCCGTTTGTAGTTATATTGGATATCATATTCCCTAAAGTCTCACTTTTTGTTACTTTATCATCCAGCCTATGAGCGAGGCTACCCCCTGTTATTCTACCAGCTGATGTCCTGAGATCTTTAATAGGGACATTAGTTCTAGATTCTGCTAAGAGTTCTAAGAAGGTAGCTAGAGGGGAGTTTGGTTCTACACACCACTCTGATAGTTGAATAGCCCTCTCGGCAGATTTTAATGGACGAGACATAGTAGGAATCATTATAATCTTTCCTTTTACCTTTTCTCTCGTCTTCGATCCTATATAAGGAGGATACGGACCTCTACGTGTTAGCAAATCATGGGGTTCTTTGTCAAGTAGGATTAGTTCAGCGTACTCAGAATCATCTCTACATCCTATATGTTTGTTACCCTCAGGACATGTTACACTAAATTGGTGGGCAGGATGAGGAACTGTTACCCCTTCTATCTTGACACCAGGAAGCATCTGATTCCAGGAGTGTTGTCGGATGTCCTTGGCTAGCAAGGTAGGACAAATTAATGGTATGTTGGTGTCATGTATGTCTTTAACAGCGTTATACATAGTTTTTAAATGTGTGATCATAGATATGTCTATATCATCTAATTTAATTTGATTATCATAAAATGTGAAAGGGATATCTAAGTAATTGATCTCTGCCTCATACATACCAATAGATTCTGTTAACATAGCTTGCACAGTTCTAGTATTTGAAAACCTTGCGAGGAAAGCTAACCTGACTCCACTCACTGTTAAACGATGGATTTCATTTAGTAATCGAGGGTGAAACGGCCTTGTACTTAATAGAAACTCAAACAATTCTTGGTCCAAAACTGAGCTGTTTTTAGGAAAGACATCTGCTAAATCCTTGTTTTTATTCTTTTTAATAACTAATTTTTCCATCTCTGACCTGAACCTAGACGAAACCAATGGATATGAAGCTACATTTGTAGAACAAGGGTTTGATATGATAAGCTCTGGATCTGCATTACCAAGCTCATACATCCTTTTCTGACAGTAGATATATAGTTTTTTAGCTATCAGACTATGTTGAGCAGAGTAGTACAAGTTGGTTGTAAAGCTAGTTAGAGGATCGGGGTGACCTCTATACAGGTAATTGATCGGGTTTTGCATGGGTGCTCCTCCTATATCTGCTGATCCTAGTAGAAGAAATAAGAGGGCTTGCTCATTTTCCATCCAAGATATATGCTTCTCAGGAGTAGGTGACATTGTGATCTTAGAGAATTTTGCTCCTTGACATAGACTTAATAGTGATAATACATTACTTAAAAAGCACGGTACTATACTTGAATAAGTCTTTTGTGCTGTTGATAGACCTGTGGAATGGATAGACAGTGCTTTTGCATACAGGCTAGGAACAGGAGAGTTGGTATCAGACATGGTTCTACAAAACTTCTTTATAGCTTGAGACATATAACCTCCATCTACCATCATTTCTTTTCCATAGATCACAAAATTTGACGACACAAGGGTCTCATCCTTTTTTAAGACCAATCCCATCGCGGAGGTTACTTCAACCAAGGTACTCATGAAAACCTCGACAGTCTGTGTTACGTCCTCCAGATAATTTTCAATATACTATTTAGACGGTAGTGTATTTTCCTTCCTGGGTATGAAAATTCTGAATATTTGATTATCGGCTTGTCCAATAATTTGAGATCTAATCCCTGTTCTCTCTTCCACCAATAACAAAAGTCCTATGGTGTTCAATGTCCAGCCTTTTTGTCTTAATCCATCCCAACCTCCCTCATGGTTATACCATAAAGTGTCACATTCTTCTGGATCACCTCTGCTGTTCTTTGATCCTATAACTGATTGAGGAGGATTCAAATATGAAAATAGTACCATCATTGAATTTCTAAAAAATTCATGAGTAAACTCATATAATCCAGGTACTCCTTGAAGGTCACTATAAACTTTAAAGAATGCATCACATGATAATAACCACCAATGTATATTCCACGAGCTAAAGTCTATCATTAAAAACATAGATATAAAGTTCATGTCATCAGGGATACTAGAAAAGTCATACATTCTTTTATTTAAATCAGATTCAGATAGAGTCATGGTTTGCTGAGGAAAATACTTGAATATATTGTCAGCTAGATTCTTCTCCGTGACTACAAAATATATCCTCATTTCTAGTACAAGCATAGCAAATAATCTAGGTTTGATCTTTAACTCCCTTTCTTTAGCATATAAAATTACTATGAACTTTTCGGGACCTAATTGTCTTTTTCGTATCATCAATATTATCTCCTCTATCTCAAGCTTACTAATCTCTAAAATGTGTTTCATCAATCTTCTACTGTGTTTAAAAGGTGGAGGCTTGTACCCTAATGTAGTAGGACAAAATAGAGCTCTAAACTCATTTCTATCTGGAGCCAGCGCTTTATCATCTAATAAATCTGTATAGTCCAAGTGGTAGTCAAAGGTAAATTCTTGACCGAATTCCAGTTCAGCCCATTCTTCTAAAGTAATTCCAACTTGAAATAAGTTTATATGTCTATTGTGATTTTTTAGAATACCCCGGAGCCTCTTACTTGATAACTGCTCTATGTTAGTAACATGAGGATATCTACCATTGATGTTCATAAATGAGAAGGTAAAATATCTAATCACAGCTCCTACAGATTCTTTATAAACCTTCTGGTCTGGAACAGGTCTGTTTTGACTTATCTTTTTGGTTTTAATACACCCTTCTTCTTCTATAACTGTAGGATGTCCCCAATGTCTCATCATTCCATGCATTTCGGACAACTGATTTTTGTCAAGACTTAATGAGTCAAGATACTTATAAATATCTCTCACAAAAGTTAATCCAGCCTGGTCCATCTCATCCAATATTGGATATATGTACTGTTTATATCCAGGAAAAGGATCACAGTTTTTCACTATCAAAGATACAATGACAGGTTCCCATCCCTTAATCCCATCATAGATAGTATTGCCCAAGCTCATAAACGAGTCATCTATTAGTTTATAGCATGTGGTTAAGACTTCTGAGGGTACCTTATTAAGCGAGTTATTAGACAACAATTCCATATACATTAGCGAATTAACTCTAGCCCATATAGTGTCAGATATCATCATGATCTGGTCATACCCAAAAATATACCAGTTGTCATCATACTCACCTACTAAAAACTTACTACATATATAGCTTTTTTGCATACCAGGTACTACTCCTTGTAACAAGAGCCATTTATCAGATTTCATAACCGTTAACGTTTGCATCTGTGATCTGATATCTTCCCATCTTATACAGCAGGACAGATATCTGCGAATACTGGAGGTAATCCCGAAACGTTTTAGTCTCGATCCATAAAATCGATTTTTTTCACTCGTAATTTAAAATTTTTATTAGAGAAAAAATTTTGTGAAAAAACCGTATTTTTTAAGAAAAAAATGGGCTACACATTTTTTGAGTGGGTATTTCTAAATATCCTATGGTCTGTTTTGAGATTTGTATGAGTGTAGTAACTCCACTAAATTTAATTAAATTCGGTCAAAGTGATCGAAAGATATCGTGTCGTCAAAAAAGCGTGACAAACATACATACACAAACATACACGCACACACATACATCTGTACATTGGCTTCAAACTTCGTTTTTATACTTTTTAGATGAAAATTAGTTGATTTAGACTATTTTTGAAAAATTGAAAATCGGCACGATTACAAGGATTCCCTATGAGGAAGCAAAATTATCGGATTCATTTAAAATTACCTTTGAGCGAATTCAATGAATTGTGTAATCTGCGACATCAAATAAGTTCAAATTATCGCGAGTATTAAGGGAATTTGTCCGATTGTTGAAATCAGTTTCTTGTATTTTATCCTCACACTCATAGTTTTTCGCGTAAATTGATACTTTTGAAGTGCAATACGAATATAATAATAAATAAGTAACAATAATAACAACCTTCCCATCTTAAGAAAATCAACAACGAAAAATATAAAAATATTCAGTGTTGCAAAAAGTTCATAATAATTTTTTTTGGCATATAATAATTATGTTCTGCTGGCGTAAAATATGTTTTTCTGGCATATATTAATGTTTCTTTAATTTACAAATTGATGCATGTTGCTTATTTTTGATTTTAACAAATTTTAAATATTTCTGTATATGTACTATTCTTCTTATTTAGTTTTAATAAATATTTTAACAAATTATGACATTCTGGTTTTTAACATGTGGATGAGCGATTCAATCTCTACACGGAGAAAAATCGAATTTTAATTCTCGCCAATGAGTATTATTACTTAAGACTTGATTCCCAAACAAATCTACCTTTGCGGATCCATGAAGAAAACCAAGTAAATCATTGAAATGTAAAACGAATCTTAAAAAACAAAATATATAAAACAAGTTTCACTGCATCGATTCGAGTGCAAGTCTAGTAGTGGGTCCATACCCCGACCGCTCGTATGTAGGCAGTTTGCGAACAACTAATCTGGGATGTCTTGGTTGTCAGGTGGCGCTGTAGCACAACTGATAATAGAAATGCCTGTTTTAACAACTGATTTTTGACGCAGCAGACGATGACGTTGGTGTCAACGTGTCAAAATATGGCAAAGATTGTCATTTGTTGTCGTTTCAATGAGTTTTAAAGTTCGTTATTTTTGAATATTTTTTATTTTTAAAAAGTTTTAAAGTAACTAAAGTGGATTTGTGTTTAATATATTAGTTGTATATTACAATTATTTTAACTTGTGGTGTTTTATTAATTAATTATGGAACCTGTACTTCAGTGAATAATAAGATGAGTAAGTAAAAGTTTGTTTCTTATTTTATAGGTTACTTATTGTGAATGATGCTTATAATGTAATATTTATCCAATATTTTATTTGAAATATTAATTTATATATATAATATATATCCGTGTATATTATATGTTTAATGTTTATGTTATTTGTGTATATTTGCATCATTTACTGTGAAACTACTTTTTTCCTTTTATATTTTTGAATAAAGTCGTTATAACGACTTTTTAACAGTAGACGTTTTTAATTCAGTTTAATTTTAAATTTTTTCTGAAGTTATAAAAGTAAAATTTATTTGCGCATACAAAAATATGTTATTTTAATACTTGCTTTTTGGGTTCTTCTAGTATTTAAAGTAAAATGACACTATCGGATCAATTATTTTTTTTTAAAAATAAAAGAAAAATATTAAGAGAAATACATTATTTTAAGATTTTATGACAAATAAATCTTTCAATTTGTAGCTTGTCTTGATGAAAAACTAACTTATTTTCGTACGTCTAGTAGTTTAAATTTTAATTTGTATAATATTTTTTTATTCAACATATTCTTGATATTTATATCTTCATGATTTTTGTAGCGAGATTATCAATTTTCCGATGTGTAGTTCATTCATGCGACTCCACGAAGATCAGTAAAAAGTATATGTTCCCCAAGAACAGTGTACTTAGCAGTCTTTGGGTAAAGGCAATAAATAATTTGTCTTTATCCAGCTTAGACTACGAAAAAATTCGTGAAAAGCATTTATGGATTTGCCACAAACATTTTGACACAGATTCAGTACTCTTTACTGGATACCGGAAATTGGGGACTGATGCCGTACCAACATTGTTTTTGCCCAACGAGAACAATGCAAACATAAAGGAAACGGAGAAAGGCAACATGGAAGTTCCACCAGGGATTATGTCTCACACATATCAAAATGTGTTGCTTGAAAATTTGTCTCCGTCTTTGCGCTACAGAAAATCTCCAAGCACTAGATCCCCCAGAAGAAGTTCATTAAACATTGCAGTGTCTCCCGTGAAGAATCCGTGCTTCAACCAAAGGAAGCCTTAGATTTTTGCTACCAGCGATATTCATGAAACATGTATCAAGAAATTAAAATCAGGCCTACCGCAAAATAAAAGAAATGAAAGAAATTGTGTTTTGGACAGACATTTGGTCACAAACATAACGCTTTCTACAACTGTTAATGAAGAAACATTGGAACCTAGTTGCTCGCAAGACATCGGAAACGTAACGAACTCTGTATTGGATATAAATTTTCACGCAAACGCAACAATTTCTACAAACGTGAATGAACTATGTTCCTCGGAAAAAATCGGAAATGTAACCGCTCCTTTACAGTTACCTGCAGAGATATCTAAATCAAACGGATCTAATTTTAAAGCGACTGCTGTAAATGCAGAAAACAAAAAAAAATTAATTTTCTTGATAACTCAACATGTACTCCATTAAAACAAACTGACACGACAAAAAACGACCGCAAGTCTTCAGAAAAAAAAAAATTATTTCGCCGGTATTCTTGCAGTAGTAATACTACTACACCAAAAATTGGAACTAAAGTCATTAAGAGTAGATTTCAAAAAAGTAGAACTGTGACAACTGGGGATTTAAACGAAATGGACGTTACTCCAAAAGGGAGACGTTTAATTACCGAGACAATAGCGCTACAAAAAGAATTGTCTAGATGCAGGAAGGAATTAAAAGGTTTTTATTTCATTTTTTACTGTCAATATATTTCATATTCCTAACTACGTTCTTTTTTAAAGGTTTCAATACGGAGTGTTACCACAATATTTATTTTCATTACAATTTTATTTCGCTTTAATTTGTTTTTTTTTTTCAAATGTTTTCTTTAAAAGGTGTTTTTTTTTAAAACATGAAGAACACCATTTACATTCGTTTTTCATTTTTGTTCAACTTATTATATAATTTTTTTATATAATTTATTTCTTTTCTATTTCTTGCATTAAGAAAATAAGAGAATTTTTTAAATAAACTTTATTACTATTACTATGATAAACTTGCCTGTATTTCAGTATTTAATTTTTTACAGGAAAAAAAAACAGAAATCGCTTACAGTCGAAGTGTCTTGTAATTTGTAAAAATTTCAAGCATTTGTCTCTGCATCAACAAGGAATTGTGCAAATGCAGTTGCGGAATGCTACGAAAGGGCTAAGTGGAAAACGGTTCACGGATGATGAGAAGAATATAGCTTTAGCTATTTTTAAGCGTTCACCATCAGCATACCGTTTTCTCACACAAATTTTGATTCTAACATCTGTTACTACTGTCAAAAGAAATTTATCTAAAATCGAATTGGATACTGGAATCAATAGTAACATTTCCACGTTACTTGAAAAATGTGTTTCGAGTATGAAGGACGAGAGGGAAAAGGTAATAAATCTAATATGGTACGAGACACATCTGAAAACTAAAGTCCGTTATGACTATAAAAAGGATAAAGTCATTGGCTTCGAGGACTACGGTAACCGTCGTACTAGCAAGTTTGCGAATGAAATTTTAGTCTTTATGATTAGAGGTTTGTGGAATAATACGAAACTTCCAATCTCATATTATTTCGCTAATGTGCAAACAACACACGCTGACCTCGTACATATAATTCAAAAAAATCTCAGGATGCTACGGAAGACAGGTTTTCACGTAGTTGCAACCGTCTGCGATGCAGGTTCGTTAAATAACAAGGCTCTCGAGCACTACTATGGACAAACTACATCATAGAATGTCGAGAGGAAAATATTGAGCAAGGTAATAACATATTTATTAATTTATTTACTTATTATTACTTTATTAATATTTGTTTCTTATTATTTATATTTATTTTATTATTTTTATTATTTATTTTATTTAAAAAAATGCATTTTTTAAACTCTTTGTTTTGTTTAATTTACAATTGCGTTCTTTTTTACAACATTGACGTAAATCATTCCTTAATAAAATTTTATATGTACTTTCAGATCCCAGAGAAGGGATTACACACTTCGATGAAAGCAAAATATGCCTTTTACACGATACTCCTCACTTATTTAAGTGTGGAAGGAATCTTGCATGAGATGGATTTTAAAAAGTCTGACAGAGAAGAAGCCATCATGAAGCAAAAACAAGTAAAGGAAGCAGTACAAAGGAAGTTCGTGAAATGGGAACATTACGAGACTGCATTCGAGATGGACATTAATAGCAGAATTTGTGAACGGCATATTCCAAATATAACGGAGGTCCATGTTCGGAAAAACAGGGTGAAGAGGATGAAGGTTTTACATTGCTGCCAAATCTTCAGTCGTTCCATGGCAAAATGGTTGCAGACTTGTGTTCTCATAAAAAGTAAATATCATTTTAATTAAACTTTACTTCATTATTGTTTCGTGAAAGATAAGACTCGCTTCTACGAAAGGCACCTTATAAACTAAATTTATACTTAAACGAATTGCTAAATAGTTCATGTTTTGTAGAACACATTCTCTACTTTAAATTTGTATATAATGTAATTTGTATTGAAAAACATGATTAATGATTAATGCTACATTCAAATTTCTGGGATGATTTCGCTACTCCTTATTTAGAATCTAAAATTTATTTGTTTTGTTAATTAAATTTCCAGTTAAGATTTTAACTAGGTTTGAACCTATTTCGTGTTAATTGATTACTTTTAAATATTTCGTTTTTTTTGGATCAAAACCTTTCTCAGGGAAGGGCGAGTTGTGACGTTATTTTTCTGGTAAATATCGCCACAAGGCACATGCGCATTATTAAAGGTAATATTCAGAAATTGAATTTAGGATTTATCTGTTTTGCTTA
>WNHD01004188.1:0-12646 GCA_011057455.1 Ganaspis sp. Gsp50 | reverse complement strand
AAAAATATAAACGAATCTTTGATTTAAATTTAATTTAGGTAAATAAAATAATTCCCGCATTATTCCCGCGCGCTTTAGCGCGCGTATTATTTGCTAGTTGAAAAAATAAAGTTTTACACAAAAACATAACCTCACTTTCAGTGTTTGTCTGATTTCTCCTTATAAGTTTAGAACCTAAAAAGATACCTATTATTTTAATTTCAAGTTTTTGCTTTTGCGCATTTTTATCGAAAATGGTTATGATTTTATTTGGTTACTTGTGTGGGCTCTTTTATGTGCAAAAATCTTGATATATTTTTTTAGAATCGAAATAATTTTTATATAAAAAGCGTAAATATTATAGATGAAATATTAAATATTACAGATTTTATATATATTTGTAAATATTTATTTTAAAATATTTTTGAACATTCACTGAAAAGAATGTGTAGAAATTGTACCCGAATTAATGGATTGAAATAATTTTTCCAACCCTTTGGAATGGAACCAGTGAAAATTCCAATAATAAAATTAAGCCATAAAAGCATTTTCCATAACTGCGGAAATTGTATGCCATTATTCGGAACACGTGTGAAGATTTATCGTATTTGCAGAGAATCAAGGGACCAATAGGAATATGAAACCAAAGGTTAGTTGGATGGGTCTAAATTAAATTTGCCATCTTGGTGTATAATCCCGAAAGAGTGCTAAATCGTCAAATTTCCGGTATGGGGAAAGGGAAGTCCCAATGCTCCCATAATGCCTAAAGCATAAACACCCTAATAGCTTTGTAAACAATGGCGGTATAAACCGCGACGTGCTTTGAAGTCTGCGATTTCCCCTAACATTGTTGTCCTTTCGAATTTGAAAATCCTGACGGAAACGTGGTAAGGTTTGCCTTGTAAACGGATAACGTTGTGTCAAGGGCTTATAGTTTTAAGGGCCAAGAGGATCCGAGCAGTTTGTGAACTATCTATCGGCTCTATTTGTCCAGTTGGCTCGATAAGAGGGTCTCTCGCTCATCACCTTGGAAAACAAAAGGTGAAACGCTCCCCTCACATTTTTTTCCACTCATATTAGTTCCAGAGATGAGTACAATATATTATTGAAAATTGACAATATGTCAATAATTACTTCTCCGCTAAACTAGCTCGATGTTTGAAAGTGTGCTTAAGATAAAAAAAATTATAAAACGAAATAAAAAGGAACAGGAAATACACAAGAGGAAAAGTGACCGGAAATGAAGCGATCAAAACTGGAAATCAAAACGCAAAATGTGAAAATAAACAATGGGTGAAAGAAGGAAAAAAATTAAATAGAAAGGAAAATTGAAGAAGGGAAGAAATTAAAAATTAGAAAATGAAAATATTGTGCTAATTTACACGGGGGGAGAAATATACTTTTGAGAGTAAAACATACGAGAGTAAAAAACTCGAGAAGTAAAGCACTCTTGGTAAAATATTCAAGAAGTAAAATACTCTTGATAGTAAAATACTTGAGGTGTAAAACACACTTGAGAGTAAAATACTCGATAAGTAAAATATTCGAGAAGTAAAATACCCTATAGAAGTAAAGCAAATTAATTTTAAAATTATTTGGCTAGTATTTAACTTCGATTCAATAAGCTGAGGTTTCCCTCGGTGTAAATCAGCTCATTGCCATATTTTGTAGCAGAGCAGTAAGCTGTCGCTAATGGTATTTTTTAAATATTTGTCACGTAACCAACAATGCTTGATAAATTTTTTCAGATAATTTGGAAATCGATTGTGACGTTTAGCTCGATTGAGGCATAAAGTAATGGTGTAACAGCAGCTTTATCGAAAAGCGATAAATCAGTATCGGCGACGATGCGATGGTGGTAACGACATAATCAAATAACAATCGAGACTCAATTTAGGAACAGGGTGAGGTCGATTAGAGGGAGTTCCCAATGAAAAAGGATCGCCAGAAACAAAAGACCTTTAACTGCGGAAAAAGAACGAGAAACGGAAGCCGCTACTCGATCGCCTTAAGGGTGCAAAATTCCTTTTTCTCTTTCATTGAAACTGAGGCTCTTGCACGCTAGTCTTTACCAGAAACATTTGTAGATTTCTAAATCGTTCAAAAACACTCAAGATCGTTACATAAACAACATTTTTTTTAATTTCGTACCTGAAATTATTACCAAATTTATATTCATTGGAATTTATATTTAATTTAAAATATAAAATTATAAATTAAACATAAATTTATATTTAATATTAAGTATAAATTCATACAACAATATTAAATATAAATTCATATAATATAAAATATAATTAATAATATTTTAATATATTAATAATAATATTTTAATATTTTATATTAAAAGAGCATGTCTAAATCTTTGTTGAAATTTTTTTACTTATTTTTTGGCAGTGACTTGCGGTAATGTCCTTGATAAAGACATCGATTTTATTTTCTCCAGTTTTTTCCTTCAAAGAAGTTATTTTTCTGTAGAGTGAAACAAATCTCAAACACGTCTTCAAATCAAAACATACGAAAATCAAATGTGTTGTCTTGAAACAAGATTGAGTCAATTTTTTATCTTAAAGTACAACTCTCGATGCAAATAGAAAAAAAATCGGGCTATAAATTATGTATGATGCAAACGATTTCAGGTAGCTTTGAATTTTCCACATAGCTATTTTTCTTTATAGTTAAAAATTGCTACTAGTAAAAAAATCATACCATTTTAATTTAAAGTGAATTTTGAAGGATCATTTTCATGTCGAATTTAATGTCCACACTTTTCCATGAAGAAATTGGAATTGGATTCGCAATGTGCGCTTCCAGAAATAAGAAGCACCTAATACAAGAATACTAAGAATGAATAAAAAATAAGACGCATGTTTACCGCAAAAGCCAAAATCCGGGCATTGCCAATAAGAGCGGAATTTGTCTCCAATCTCAAGAGGCAAACGCCATTGCGAATAAAAGTTGAGCGTGGAAAACGATATCCAGGATAAAACTAAGGGAGGAAGCTGGTTGAGATAGAGGGGTAGAAATTGTGTTCGTGGTGAGGATGAGGGTGGTAGAGAGGTAAAGTGTGGATAAACGGCATTTTATCTGGTGAAATAGCGTCCCAGAGAGCACCAGAGAGAGGGAGAAGGATTTTTTTTCGCGCGTGCGCGCCCTCGGATGCTATCCGCATCGAATCTTTCAATAAAAAATTTTGTAGCCCCGCAGTCAGCGCCATTTTGTGAGTTTAAATGGAAATCCGCCCGCGGGGGCGGGAAAGCGTTGGGGGTTGGGAGGCGGTGGTGGATCGTCGACGGCTGGCGAGAGGGACTCTTAGCATGCAAATTAAAGTACTGCCATTTGAATGCGAATAAAACGCCGGAGTCAAGCTCAGCAAGGACGTCGGGGGCGGTGGTTGACAGATCGCACACCAGAGGTGCTTACGTGGTCCAGAAAAACTTTTTGAAAATTCGTCCCAGCGAAAACGTACGCCCTTTGAATCCGCAATTTAATGTCAACTACACTTCATTTTTACGACTGGCTCCAATGCGCATAAAACATTTCCTATTTTCTCCATTTTTAAATTGCTGCTTAAAAGCTTCCTCAAGCATTTCCATGAAATTTTAGAGACGCGTGTTTTTTTTATTTATTTTATTAATACAAATTTGCAAAAATTTAAGCAAAATTTATTTTGCTTGTTTTTTATGCTGTAAACTTCTTTTGTTTTGTTACTAAAGTATTTTTGACTCATTTAATCGGTAAAGTTCTTTTATTTTATTACTAAACTAATTTTTTAGTGAACTATTTTTTATTCATTAGTATTATTTATTATTATTTATTATTTTTATTCTATTAGTAAACTATTCTTTTATTTGTCTTATATTTATTTTAACAATGAAGGGTATTTTGAAATTTTTTTTTCTCTATTTATGTAAATACAGAAAAGGTTTACATATTTTTGTTTATTGTAAAGTATTTTAAACTTCAGGAAGTTATTTGTAATTTAGGTTTGCTTTTAGATTTATTTGCTACCGGTTTGCTTTAAATGGAATTAAAATTGTATTGAGTCAGATCTAACGAGTACACTGGAACCTCGGTTGAAACACTCCTTTAATGTGGCGTATTCAAGGTGTCACTAAATCGAGGTACAGGCGCAATAAGTTTGGTTTAAATTTCTTTTTCTTGCGAACAATTTATTTAGAGTGCACTAGATCCTCGATTTAAGTAAAACTCGATATAGTGATGTATGAATCTAGAAAGCACTAAATCGAATTTTCAATCCACTATTTTTCAAATTTATTTTATATTTAAACAAAAGAATTTGTGTAATTTATGGAACATAATATACTATATGATATTCAAATAAAATAACATTTTGTACAAAACGTCAATTTATTAATCGTCAATTCATTAATCGTCAATTCATTAATCGTCAATTCATTAATCGTCAATTCATTAATCGTCAATTCATTGAATGTCAATTCAATATACACGTCAATAGACCGAATCAAGTTTTACTGAACAAAATTCAGCCTGTATGTCATACTCTTAGATATAATTTAATCGACTTGGAGTACACTGGATACTCAATCTAAGTACTGTTCGATTTAGTGTTCTAATCACCAATAGGGCTTTAAACCAAGGTTCTAGTGCGACATATCTATCGTACATGTAATATTCTTCGAAACAATTTAATTGATTTAAAAACAACACCAAAAATTTGATTAAGTACCACTCAATGTAGTGCCGAATGTTAATCAAGAGGACACTAAACCGAGGTTCTAGTGCTCTATTTCAAACATTTAATATTCTTCTAATAAATGCGCAGTATACGTTGTATAAATAGTATAAATGTAGTATACATTGTATAAACATTATAAATGTATATTATATTATTTTTTTAAATTTAAAATTTTTTTTTTTTAAATTAATAATTTATTTTATTATTTTTTATTTAAAATTAAAATTAAATTTATTTAATAATTTTTTTAATTATATGTATTATAAATGTATAAATATATACATTTTATGTAATATGTATATTTTATGTATATATTTATACTTGTTGAAATTTTAATAAGCAGAAGTTTATTTCGAGTAGTGGATACATAATTGAATGTGGATTTTTTGTAGGTGTGAAATGAGAACCGTTTTCCAGGCGTTGGTTATTACTTGAAGCATTTCTTGAAGCGGGAAGATCTCAGCGGACAGTTATGAAATTTCTTTAGAATTATTTCGCTCGTCTAATGCCACGTAGAAGTTTGCAACTCGCGGGAATAAGAAATAATATCTCTCTCCACCCTGAATCCTCACCCTCTTGCGCAGAATAAGAGTGCCAAGAGTCGTGGGGATTTAATACAGTTTTATGAAAACCGCAGAGAAAACTCTTAATTGCCGGCGGGACTCAGAAATTATCCCGAACAACGCGAGATACTCTCATTCCTTTTATTTCCTCCCCAACGCTCTCTTTTTTCCAGTTGCTTTACTCATCTCAATAAAATCACAAATTCAATTTATATTTTAATAAAGAATTTAAATCAGCTCTCTCTCTTTTTGGTTCACAGTTCAATCTCTTTTATTGCTAATTTTAGATTTACAGACAATGTTACTTTTTGTGCGCCAAATTATTGTTTTAATAAAATTAGCATTTTTACTTAAATTGTTTAAAAAGTCTTTTGATAGAAATAGTAGTTTTCAAACAATTTTCGTAAGGACGAGATTTTTTGTCGGATTTTGTAAAAGACGTCAAGTCGGCGAAGATAAGTCGTTGTCAGAAGGAAAGCAAGTATCTCGTTTTGCAGGATCTTCTTAAAAGGCTTGTTTCGATTAGAGTTTGGAACGATACATTTCCTCTTTTCCCTGGAGGACGTTGCTTTTGGATTGAAATCGGCGTCTAACTTTGAACCAGAAAGGAGATCGTTTTATAAAATCTATTCTGCTTCTTTGCATTTTTCCTTTGTCCTTGGAATTTCTCTTCCTCCTCTGGGTCTTTTCACTCCACCCTTGCTCCATCTCATCCCTGCGAGGTGGATACGGGAGGTGCTGGTCCTTTTTCCAACATCTACCTGGCCTATTCGCTAGCTTCAATTCCCTTTCGTTATCGCGTCCAATTCCGCGACGGAGATATCCACCCGTCGATAAGGAAGAATTTAAATAAGGCGAATCAATATTCGAATCTGATTCCTTCTCGGCTCGGCTTTCGCTTTACGGCCTCATTTATTCGGCTCGCTTTGTCGAACGACTCGATCGCGCTCGAATCTTTTTCTACGCTGCATTTCCGGCAGTTCATTCGATATCCGATTGAATTTGAACACAAGCGTCAGTCTCGATGAACCTACACCCTCCTTCGAGTGTCTATCACGATTCTTTCCCTTGACTAATAAATTTTGGTATCTACTATACATCCATGGAACATTAATCGAGGGTGCTACTCTATCTTCGCAAAATGTTCGCATCACGACTATCGTGAATCGAATCAGAAATATAAAAGATGTAAATCGATATTGCCATCGGGATAAACGTTAAATTGATTCCATTGTTTGAGTCCAGCATGACGGTTACCACTGTTTTCATATTTAAATTGATGTCTTCATTAGAATCTCATTATAATTTTATGCTCACTCGTTCTTTGACAACTCAATTTCAGTTGGAAACTGGTCCCAAAACAAGCTCATAATTAAATGTCGTTTTGCTTTCACGTTTGCTCTTTTTCGATAACAATTTATAGCACAGTAATTTTGTATTTTAAAACAAGGTATCGAAAACAGTTTGTATTACGCATTTTTAATTAAGATCATGAAAACATTTTTGTATCTCTCAAATAATCAACAACAACAAAAAGTGGTTGAATTTAATCCAAGTCTAAGTGTTGATTATTAACCATCAATAATAGAAAACAAATTATTTTTTAATACAATTATTGTAAAACCATTTCTCTGAATATTTTGGATTTTAAAATGATTTCTGCCAATGTTTTGGATTTTAAAATCATTTCTGCGAATGTTTTAGATTGCAAAATCATTTCTGCGAGTTACAAAGACATTCCAGCAAACAAGTGATTCCGAAATAAATTTTCTGCCTCGCTTCTCCAGATTTGGCGATTTAGCGTAATTTAACAATTTCTGTGCAAACAATCTGATATTTTCAAGCCTTACGGGTCCGTAATGGGAGAAATGCGCATATCGAAAAAATGTAACTGACCTCTGGTCATTCCTGTCTGAATCCCTGAAATCCAGATTTATCCTGAAAATCCAACGTCTTGGTATCTTGAATTAAATATACCCAAGATAATATTTTATAGAAAACTTGATACATCGAGCAAACCTTTTTTGTCGCAATCTTTGTCAAAAACTTGATTTTCGAAATACGATTATAATTTCCCACAAGAAAATGGACTGACATTTGTTCTCATTTCCACTCCAAGATTCATTCAAATTTTAACTTCTTTTTAATAAAACTGAAAACATGTTTTGCTTTTATTGCAATAAAAGCCTCGATAGTAAATTACGTAACAAACGAAAATAATGATCTCGAAAATAAATTACGTATTACAAAAAAATAATAAAGATCCGGAAAATAATAAATATAAAAAATCATAAAGATCGTGGAAATAAATTACGTATCAAACGAAAGTAATAAAGATCTCGAAAATAAATTACGCATTAAATGAAAACGATAAATTCCTAAAACGAAATTAATCACGTTTTCATATTATTCTAATTCCACGTGCTCTCTGGTTTTAATAAAAACAATATTGTGAGTTCTTGGAATCCCTGCATGACTATCAAAAACGATGAAATATAAACAGTAGACAGAAAGAAGGAAAGCTAAATGAAAAGAAAGAGGAAGAATATGAATAAAAGATGACAACGGAGGGGAGTAAATTCGCACGCTTCGGGTCCATGGAAATAGGCAATAGTCGACGTGCAGCTTATGGCTCTGCTTCTTTCACGTCTAAAAGGGAGTCATTTAATGATCGATAGGGCTAATATTGCCCGACGATAAAATGGCGTCAGAAACTGAATGTCTTAACCCCGGATTAATAGGTCTTTAACCGCCATAATGATTCCATTAATATTCATGCTATATCGTTCTGAGGCGTGCTATGATTTATTGACTCATTTAGCTACGTCGCCTTAATTCAAATAGGGTAATACGATGATTACAAAACACGTATATAATCCACGACAAACATTAAGATTAATTGAAAATTTTCATTCACACCTCCAACATCGACTCTAATCTCTAAATACATTTTTTAATAATTTTTTAGTTCTGGCTTCAGTATTCAGAGGCTAATCAGCTTCTTTATATATGCAGATTATTATATGTATTATTACCACAAGCAACTCTATATTATTCTTTTACTATATCCTGCTTCTATCTTATGTTTGCGTTTTTTATCTTATCTCTGTCTTTTTTGTATGTATCCTGTAATTTTTTCCAATACTGTGTCCTTTTTTCCTACACTTTTTTACTTTTTTTTCTACATATTTTTCTACCCACAATTATATCTGCTAACCTACAGAATGAGATTTGCCGAAATCGAAATAATCAAATTCGACAATGCGGGACAATTTATTTTTGTACCAACAGTTATAAAATTAATTCATAAGGCAAAATTTATGGATTTCAATAACGCAGCAAAAGACTTGATTTATTACAATAAAAAAACATAGAAATAGTATAGAAATAATACAAAAGATGGAAATTTAGTATAGAAAAGATAGGAATAGTAGAAAAGATAGAAATAGTAGAAGAGTAGAAAAGGTAGAAATAGTACAAAAAAGAGAACTAGTACAAAAAAGAGAAATACTAAAAAATATAGAAATAGTGGAAAAGAAAGAAATAGTACAAAAAATAGGAATAATTTGCAATGGAGAAAAAAGGTTTGCATTCATTGCTGTTAGTTTGGCCACAAAACACTTGTTTTCAATTCTTTCAAGTAAATGTGAAATTCTGTTATTTTAGAAACATGCTTCTGAAAAGATCACGTGACACTCTTTTGAAGAAAATAACAAAAAGAACGTGAGTTGATGGAACCAAGAAATGATAAACATCGGCAAGTTTTCAAGCCATCAACCCTTTTCTAAGCCAGGTGCAAAATCTTTTGCTGTGACACTAGCCAAACACTTAAAAATAGGTAAAGGTCTCAAGAGTCTTGAGGGACTTCTGTCGGCACCTTTGCAATGCAAAGACAGTATTCTCTTTTCTCAAAGAAAGCCGCTCCATAGATGACGGGTTTCCGTATTTTTTTAAAGAGTTTGTTATGTTAAGTTTTAACCTGACTCCTCATAGTTAGTAAAACAAAAGTAGTCTAATAGATTCCCAGCGCGCCTACCTATGTATATAAGCTTGGATCATAAACGCCCTCTGTTATATATCTCAGGATTAGTTTCCACACAACCTTAAGCAACTATGGGTTAAATAATTAAGATCTTATTCAAAATCACTCATGGAATGATATTAAATCTTGATAATTTGATCTTGTAACAGACACTTTTTATTTTCTAGACTTTCACAATAATTGCAAACTTTGGCTTAAAGGAAATAAGAGTTTTTCTTATTGTTAGTGTTAATTTTTAGGAGATATTGAGTAAGTGTAAAACGCTTAATATAAAAGTAAAATAATTCCAAAATAGTAAATTCTTTTATTACTATTTACAATATGCAAAGTTATTTACTTACAAAAATGGTTGTAATGACGAAAAAAACTAATATTTTCAAGAAGTCTGTAAAATTCCGTCAAGCTCTTTAGATGCCAAGAAGCTTCACGAAGAGAAACCTTGAAAAGTCGTAAAAATCTTAGAGATATTTTAAGAACTTTAATGATCATTTAAAATTTCGATTTCAATAAATTACGTTTTTACTATTACTTTACAAGAATTACTGTAACAAAGTGAAAAAGTAGAAAATTATATTTATTTCATGAAAATTTTGCTTCCTTATAGATGATTTTTTTACAAAAATCAACCTTTAACATATTTTAATAATTTAAAAAGTACAATTTATGGAAATTTAATTATAAAAATGATTTAAAATTTAAATTCCATAAATAATTGAAAAATTACAATTTATCTATAAATTTCAGTTGAAAAGAATGCTTGTCGATTCCTTTTCTACTAATAATCTACGCTATTTTTGTAAAATATAGACTTTTTTCAGACCAATCAATTCGCTTTTTAATGCAAAAAACTTTTCAAAAGGAAATGTCATTAGAAAATAATAATATTAAAAGTTATATAATTAATAGAATTTTAAATGTTTAAATGTAATTTTAAATGCATGGCTCAATTACTAGACTGCTTTCAATCGTCTTTAATATGTTTATCAACTTGTTTTATGTATTTTGGTTTTTAAGATTCGTTTTACATTTGAATGATTTACTTGGTTTTCTTCATGGATTCGCAAAGGTAGATTTGTTTGGGAATCAAGTCTTAATTAATTATACTCATTGGCGAGAATTCAAATTCGATTTCTCTCCGTGAATTTTCCAATTCTTTTAAGCAAATGTATTGCACAAGAATTCTGAAATCAAAAACTGATTATTTCTGCTTTCAATGTCGGCTTGAAAAATCTTGCCTTTATGTATTTTGAGAGCAGTAATAAAACTTACGTTTGACAACTAAATCCCTAGTCATAAATAAAGAGTGAATTTTTTCATGGTAATAATGTTTCAAATAAAAAGCTCGCCATTGAATTATGCGACTCAGTCCCTAAAAAAGGAAAATTTCTCACCCGCACCTTAATCTTCGACGTGCGGCAAACTCATGATCAGGCAATTTTTGTTTTTTGCCTCGGATCTTTTGGATCATTAATATTATTTTACTGTGCGAAAAGTAAATAATATTCGAAGAGGGTGTCTGATTTTCGCGAGGTTTACCACGTACTGGAGTTTTAATCGTGTTTACCGGGGGTTTAACTCGGGATTAACTTCTGGGGAACACTTTAAACCTCGGGTGGGAACATTGTAGCCTAGGGGAGCGGCATATGTCTTCTATAAGGATAACGATACTCTAGGAACTACAAGCAAACACCCCGGCATAACGGAAGGGAATCTCGATTGAATTGTTTTCTCTCTCTCCCTCCTGGCATTATTTTCTCTCTCGTTCTATCTATCTACCTCTTTTTCTCTCTTTCATTCTCTCACTTTCTCATTCACCCTCGTAATCTTGTCAATTGACTCTCATTGTTGAAACTATTGTGTGGTATTTTTGGCACACTACAGGCAAGTGTCAGTCCTTTTATTTGAACTCTGATTTGACGTTATGATATCCCGTGACTGACGCATGTCCACGCGTCACATATGTTATTTTTTTACCGACTTAACGAATAAAAATGGCGCGCTAAACACGCTAATCGCATCTTCGTTAACCTTTAGTTGCTCTTAAGAAGTAATGAGAGCTAATTTTTACAAGTATTTAAAGAGAAATATGCGAGGGGTCCGGTCGTCAACTAAGGTATTCTTCGGTATTCTTCGTACACACGTCGGATATTCTTTAGATATTCCCATGTATTCCAATAAGTATTCAATATTCTCAGTGTTCCCAAATATTCTTAGATATTCCGATATATTCTCACATATTAAGAAATATTCTCAGATATTCTCAAGTATTCTTCTCGTTTTTCTTAACTAAGCAAATATAATGGAGGTAATGCAAATCTGAACTTTATGAGAATGCAAGGTACCAGAATATTGGGACATAACAGAGTCTCCAAGTTAATTTTTTTTTAAATAAAAGGTGAAAGAATGAGGAATTTGATAATATGTGAAAAAATAAAATAAAAAGGTTCGAAATATTAGAAAAATCAGATTGAAAATTTTATTTCACATTTTTTATGTCCAAATTAAAAAAATAGATATTTTTTCTATAAATAATAAAAAGATATGTAACATAATTAGTACTTCACGTAAGTTTCATTAAAACTGGTTTAAAAATGACGAAGATAAAAATAATTATAAAAAAAGCTACACCGAAATTCGAACCGTTCTATCTCCCACAATATTTTTAATATTTTGAAAAATCCTTTCAGTTTGAATTACCTTTAATATAAAACTATAATTTCACCAAATGCCATTTAAATTAAAAGATTACTTGCAGATTTACTTTTTTTTTGACATGGAAAGACCCCATAGCAACAATAAATTTTTATAAACAATTAGTAAATTAATCTTTATTAATAAATTTTTACTTTTTACAATAACAAATCTAAAAGTTGCAAAATGACAAAAAGACTGCATTTTTTAAAGATTTGGTTAATATTAGTTAAAATAAATATAAAAAATAAATTGTTTAAACAAATTGAAATTGACAAAAGTGAAAATAATAAACCTCAATATAGTTTAAAATAATCATTTAAGTGAAGAAACCTAGAGAAAAAAAACAACAAACTTTTTTAAAAAATACAATTTTTTTGCATTTATGGGGTTTTTTTAGGGTTCTATAAAAAATAGTTAATATAAGAAAATTTATAAATAACTGACTGGATGTCATTCTTTGAACACTTGTTTGAACATTGACATTCAAACTTTGTTTGAACATTGATTTTGTAGAAAAACTATGAAAAAATCTTTTTTTCTCATTTAAAATAGGGTAAAACAGGGGGAGTTGGCCATGTGGGAGAGATGGCCAATTCAAATATTTCATAGAATTTACTTGTAAATATCACTTATTATAGGTTAATCTGC
>WNHD01004187.1:0-11517 GCA_011057455.1 Ganaspis sp. Gsp50 | reverse complement strand
ATAAGTTTTTATTTTATAAAAATTAATTTTGAATATAAAATATGTTTCAAAATATTTTTTAGTTATAGTAAATTACAGCATATAATTAAAAATCTAATTTGATTATATTTAAAAAATAATTTTTCATAGAATTTTTCAATCATCATAAATAAAAAAATTGGTGTGATGAATTAATGTTTTTTTAAGTTCTGATAAACATTTTTTATTTGTGTACGCTACAATAGAATATAATGAGCAAACAAATATAGATAGTAAAATGCAGTTTCTAAAAATTTACATTTTTGTTTGTTTAAGAAATGAAAGAATTCTGTTTATTTGTTTATCATTTTGAATGCAGCGTACACAAATAAAAAATGTTTATCAGAACTTAAAAAAACAATTAATCAAACCAATTTTTTTATTTATGATGATTGAAAAATTCTATGAAAAATTATTTTTTAAATATAATCAATTAGATTTTTCATTATATGCTGTAATTTACTATAACTAAAAAATATTTTGAAACATATTTTACATTCAAAATTAATTTTTATAAAATAAAAACTTATTTATTATTATTTTTATGAAATAACCGTTGGTTGTACGGAACCCTTTATCTTTAGTGAGAGTCCTACTCGCACTTGTCCAATCTTTTTTTTTAGTTTATCTCGAAAACTGTACATAATCTAGTTATTCTGGCTTCCGATTTGAACTCAGCGGACAAAAATACATGAAAATCTTTTACCTTATTATTTCGGACAAAACAGAAATTTTCTTTTTTAGGGCTGTGTTATTATTATTATTATATGAATTGAGGCTCCCGATCTTAAAAGGGCACACGCTTGGATTCTGGTGAAAAATGTTGTTAGAAACAAAAGACACATATTTTTTTCCTTTAAACTTTCTTTTTGAGATGCATATTTTTAATCAAAAAATAGAAAAACAGAAGAAAATTTCTTTGAAAAAAAATTACTTTTTAATAATTACACTGTTATATCTCAGCCAAATATTGTTGAATTTTAATGAAAATTTTTACAGCTATTCAGTATAAAATAGGGACGGCTGTAGTGGAAGCAGAAATGTAAAATAAGTAAATTGTTTAATAATAATTAATAACAAAGTTATAATTTGGAAATACGAATTTTCAAAAATTGACATGCAGAGGATTTTGCGTTCTGTTTGAGACTGAAAAGTCTTCCAGTGAGAAAGTTTTTCGTTTATTATTAAAGAAGTTTTTTTAACAAGTTTCAAAAATATTCATAAAATATTAGTGGAAATACAACGATTTTAAGAAACTGCGCGCTGCCGTCAACGATTGAACTGTGGTTATACTAAGGTCATTCCGGATAGTAATTTTAAAGCTTAGCAAATTTTAGTACATTTTTGTGTTCAACTCGTGATTACTTTATTAAATATAAATATTTTTTCATTAAATTTGAACACAAAATACTTTAAACTATTCTAAATATGAAGAAATAATGAAAAGAAGAGAGCGCTCCTTGGTGTTTGTAGACATGTATTGATGCGCTGGCAGTAGCTGCTTCAACCAGACGCAGAATGTGCATAAAAATTTTCTCTTTTTCATTTTGTGATATTAAATAAACATTTGTTCGGTGATTTTAAATTGCGAATAAATTGGTGCAAAATTGAGGAAAATATCAGAACTTGAATTCGAAATACTACCATGGATAGTTACTGGTTGTGCGAAGACTAAGCGTGATTTTCTCGAAACAACGTTTTCAGAGATTCGGTACACTCCTCAGAAAAAACTATTTAATCAATTTTGATAAAAATTTATCCAGTTATTCTTGAAGCATATATGAAGGTCTGGAACCACTAAAACATTTATATTCTTAATAAAAAAATTAAGCTTTTTAAACAATTTATGCTGAAAAAAGAGACGTTTTTCAAATTTTTTTTAAATTCAGCATTTTAATTTTGGATTCCAAATTATAGTCGACCATTTTCGGATTGTACCGGTTTAGTTAGGTTATAATTGGGTTGTAATTGAATAAACAGAACTATGCTAACGTTTCAAAGTGTTTTAAATAAATAATTTGTACATTAAAAAAAGTGAAATAAAATAATTTTTTCTGTCAGTATAAAAGTCGGATATAATCGGAAAAATTTCATATTTCAATAGCGTTACTTCACCAGGACAAATTTTTGTTTTTACCGGACTACTTTCGAACACAATTCGTACTGTATTTAAATAAACCCAGATTACTTTTGGATCACAAGAACCGCACTTTTTTGGACAAATTTTGAACAAAATCCAGATTTTAATCGAATAAAATCGAACAAATTTCCGTTTCTACCGGATGTGATGTACTTTTTTCTTAAGAATTATATATTACAGTTTCTAGGTTGGGTACGCATTTTTTTATAAATGTCAATCGGTTCATCTCGATGCAAGGAATGCAATTTTTGCCTTAATCACATAACATTTAAAACAGGGAAAAAATTGTTTGCAAAAAACCGTATGTTTTATACAAAAAATTATGTGAAAAAAATATGAATGAGAATGCAAAATTTTTTCAATACAAAACTTATAGATACAAATCTTAATATTCATGAATATAAAAATCCCACCAAATTTTATTAAAATTGAGCAAAGCGATCTTGAAATACAGATACATATGAGTCATTTTTTCTGTTTTGTCCCAACTCAAACAGTAAATATCTTGGATCAATGTGAAACTATGGTTAATTGTTCACCTATGTAATAGTAATATTGCATTATAAAAGATTTTAATTTTCTTGAAAAATTAACTAAGTTAGAGTGGTTGAAATTTTGCCAATTTTGTGTTACATTATCTTCAAATTTAATGTATTGCAATTGTAACTAGTGTTAAAATATGTAGGTTGAAGAGATTCTTATACACGTAAAAAAAATAGTTCGATAAATATTCCCAAAGTTGTACAAGAATGGCAGATCCGGGAATTGTTTAAACATTAAACAGAATGTCAAAGGACAAATTATTTTACTTTATATTTACGAGCCAGATTTAATTTCGTTTGCGTTTGAGTTAGAAATGATTTGTGTTTTATTAGTTAGTAAGCGTTCAAAATAAATTTATTAGTAAAAATGACACACGTTAAATTGCTTCGAGGGAAATCTTATACACATATTAACTACAAAATAAATGTAAAAATGCATACATCGTAATGTTTATCTTCGCAACAATTTGCAAGTAGCACGTAAATTTGGGTTAGTTGGACAAGTGGTTAAAGTTACGATTAAGGGAATTGGGGATCATGAGATAGATGTCGACAGTGAGAAAGTCAGTTTACAGATACTCAGCGGAGGCAATAATTTTAGGGTAAATAATATTCATGCTATAAATAATTTATCATTACCCGAGCAAGCCATCCGAACGGAATTAACCCAACAATTCAAAAATAAATATGTCATTAACATCAGACGATATAACAGAGCTGTCCCTTCCATCTTGCTGGGCCAAGATTATTGGAATCTAATAGTTTCGCGAGAAGTAGTGTCAATAAATAATGGGACCATAGCAACGTCTAGAACTTTGTTGGGTTGGATAATACATGGGAATACGAGTAAAGAACCGAATGTTGAACAAGAAATCGAGCACCGAGTATGCAGCACAGTCACAGATCAAATAGATCCTGAAGAAATTATTCATATTGCAGCGGAGAACGAGTTACACGAATCGGTTAAAGCGTATTTTAACATTGATGCTCTAGGTGTTTCCTCTCTAGAAAAGATCAATGCTTCAGTTGAAAAAGCAAATAAAATATTAAAAGAAAGTACTATTCGAGATCGGAGCGGATGGCAGACGGGACTGCTCTGGAATCGAGACGAAAATATGGTAAATCCGAGTAGCAAACGAACTGCACTTACACGTTTAAAAACCCTAGAGAAAAAACTAGTTAGAGATCCAGTTTATGCCGCTCTGTATTGTCATGAAATGCAAAGGTTTCTAGATAACGGGTATGCTCAACGGGTAGAAGATAATGAAACATCTGCAAGGATGTGGTATTTACCACACTTTGGTGTAATGAACACAAGCAAAGATATTAACAAAATTAGATTAGTGTTCGATGCAGTAGCAAAATCCGATGGCATATGTTTAAATGATAAGCTCGTCAAAGGTCCTGATTTGTTGGGGCCACTATACGGAATTTTAATGCATTTTAGGCAACATCAAGTTGTTCTTAAGGGGGACATTAAAGATATGTTTCTTTGAGTAAAATTGTGTGAAAATGATCGTGGCGCGTAACGATTTTTATGGCGAGGGATGAACAGAAATATTCCTCCAGAAGAGTATAAGATGAACACTTTAATTTTCGGCGCTAAATCTTCACCCAATAGTGCTATTTATGTGAAAAATGCTAACGCACAAGAATTTATGAATGAAATGCCTGAAGCTGCATCGTCCATAATACAAGACTCGTATGTTGATGATTTTTTAAAAAGTGTGGAGACTAAAGAATAGGCAATAACGATTATCTAACAAGTATCGTATATAAACAGTCAAAGTGGATTCAAGATGCATTCCTGGTCCTATAACAACCCTGAGGTTTTGAGAAGGAAATCTGTGGGTCATCAAGAACCAAACGATAACAGCCTTAGCATTGACAATGTTGAATTAAAACCTGAGAAAGCTTTGGGTCTTCATTGGAATACCAATAAGGATATCTTCTTTCTTAACGCAGGACTAACGAAAATTTCATCTTAAATACTAGATGATTCAAGACGTCCAACTAAGAGGGAATTTTTGCAAATTATAATGTCCGTGTTCGACCCACTGGGATTTCTAGCACCATACATAATTCGATCCAAAATCTTGATGCAAAACGTGTGGATAAGTAGAATCGGTTGGGATGAGACGTTCCTTGACAATGAATATGAAGTATGGAGATCATGGATAAGAGAAATGTCAAGCATCGAATTATGCACTATCCCACGATGTTAAATTCCTTAAAATAAACGTACCATCGAAACGCAGTGTCATCTTTTTTGCGATGCTAGTTCGAAAGCGTACTCGGCAGTTGCGTACTGGAGGAATAAGCTCAACGATGGGTCAATACACATCAGTCTTGTAGGCAGTAAGAGCCGCGTAGCCCCATTAAAACCGATGTCCATACCACGCTTAGAACTTCAAGCTGCTTTGTTGGCCAGTCGACTTGGAAAAACCCTTTTGATGGAATATACAATTCAAGTTGATAAATGCTATTATTGGTCCGATTCGAAGACTGTCTTACTGTGGATCAAGTCAGACCCGAGAGTTTACCAGACTTATGTCGCACATCGCCTGGGAGAAGTAGCGGATTTAACCGATCCCTTAGATTGGAGATGGTTACCTTCGGAGTTCAATCCAGCGGATGACGCCACCAGAAATTCAGCAACACCCTTGCACGACAATCACAGGTGGTTTTCTGGTCCATCTTTCTTGAGCTTTGAAGAAAAGGATTGGCCAAAGAGAATATGTGGAGAGCTATCAAAAGACGATAATGCAGAAAAGTTAGAAAGATGAAAGGCGCACGTCTTAGTTGTAAAGCGGGTCCATAAATCATCTATACCCGATCCAGAGAGATTTTCTAGATGGATCAGAATACTACGAAGTACTGCCATGATTCTAGTCGCAATAGGTAGATGGCGAAAACAATTCGAGACCACGTTGGATGTGGATCATTTAAAAAAAGACGATAATTTATTGATTGCTCGAGTACAGACTGATAGTTTTGGATCAGAAATGGAAGTATTAGGCAATGGAAAACCTCTTTCTAACAAAAGTCGAATCAAAACATTCATCCCTTTCTTAGACAAAAACGGTGTTTTACGTGTTCAAGGTCGCGTAGTCGAAAAGGTAGACTTTGCATTTAATAACCAACCGATCATAATGAATGGGAAACATCGGATAACGCGATTGATTATTCAGAATTACCACGAAAGAGCTAATCACGGCAGCCCGAATACAGTTGTTAATGAAGTCCGTCAAAAATACTGGGTAATAAACCTTAGAACAACATTGCGAACTGTTAGTGCTCGATGCCTAAAATACAAAATAATCAAAGGGAAACCTTCTATCCCAATAATAATAATCCCACCTGCCCGATTGGGATACCGGTTGCAACCGTTTCATCATTGTGGACTTGATTATTTTGGCCCCATAATGGTAAAAATAGGTCGTCGTCGAGAAAAACGGTAGATTGCTTTCTTTACAAGTTCACCTCGAGGTAGTTCACTCGGCTAGCGCAAATTCTGCCTTGATGGCGATACGTCGAATGATCGCGAGATGAGGGTAACCAGTTTGTTTCTATACTGACAATGGGACGAATTTTGGCGGAGCGAATAGTGAATTTTCTGCAATTCAACGAGAACTCGATTCGAAAGGCCACATAACAAATTTAGGAATAAAGTGGCGTTTTATACCTCCTGATGCACCACACATGCGTGGTGCTTGGGAGCGATTGGTACGCTCATTGAAAACCGCTTTGAGAGTAACACTAGAGGATAAAGAGCCCAAGGAATAGGTTTTAATTACTGTGCTGGCAGAAGCGGAGTTTTCCGTAAATTCACGAACGCTCACTCACATTTCAATAGATCCTCGTGACCAAGAAGCGTTAACACCTAATCATTTTCTTCTCGGAAGTTCTTCTAGGAACCATGTATTTAGTAGGTTCGACATTCTAGCATCCTGCTCAAGGAAGCAATGGCTGGTGGCTCAGAACTTTGCTGATGCGTTTTGGAAACGCTGGCTACGCGAATACTTACCCACCTTGTTACCAAGATCTAAATGGACAACAAAGTGTGTTCCAATAAAGATGGGGGACGTGGTAATCATAATTGATTGTAACTCATCGCGAAAAAACTGGAAAAAGGCAACTGTGGAGCGAATTATTCCAGCTGCAGACAATCGTGTCCGGGTAGTCGAGGTACGAGTGGAAGGAAAAACAATACTAAGGCCTTCTAGCAAACTTATAAAAATAGGATAGGTACGAAAAGCGGCACTTTCGTACGCGGGGGAGAATGTTTAAACATTAAACAGAATGTCAAAGGACACATTTTTTACTTTATATTTACGAGCTAGGTTTAATTTCGTTTGCATTTGAGTTAAAAATGTTTTGTGTTTTATTAGTTAGTAAGCGTTTAAAATAATTTTGTTAGTAAAAATGATTCATGTTAAATTGCTTCGAAGGAAATCTTATACACATATTAACTACAAAAGAAATGTAAAAATGTATACATCGTAATGTTTATCTTCGCAACAATTAGTAGCATGTAAAATTGTCCACGATGACCGGGTTGAGCCGATTTGGGCACAGTGACTGTAGAGAACTTCCAACGATGAACTTAAATAGTTCGTGTAAGTTGAGGGTTTTCCAAAATATTAGAATTGTTTCTCATAAACAAAATGATTTGGTAACGTCCCTAATAGGCGGTATTTAGTACCCTGAATAACTCGGGGAATTTTTCGAAAATAGGAGGATTTTCTCAAGGCTGTCTTACGAGTTTACCTGACAGCATTTATGACACTGCGGTATGAGGAAATAGGTGTAATTAGCCTGGGAAATTCCCGAAGTCGCTGACCTTGATCGGAACAACCAGGTAACAAAAGGGACAGGGAAGGGTTAGGTAGAGCGATGGGGGCCGAGCTTTCGATCGTCGCAGGAAAAAAGGGGCAGTATCGATCATCTCATGGTTGTAATATGTTGTATAATAAAAATATACGTAAGATTCAATTCTGTGTTTTCTCGCCATAACAGGAATAATTCAATAAATACTCTGAAACTTGCAACAGAATGCTTCCATGACTTTTTCTACAATCATTATAAGCTATTTAAAAAGATGTCTTAAGCTCGTCACAAAAATTCTTATACTTGTTCAAGAAGAGTTCTACTTTTGAGTAATAACGAAAAAAATACTCATTGTGAGGATTCGAACTTGGGTTCCCTGACATGAACGGCGCTTTATACTATTCGGCCACACAACCCTTGTAAAGATATATTTAAATGGCTTTTATGAGGAAAGCGACTCAGCGTACGTTTTCTTCTGAAATAGTTTGGGAACTTTTAGAGCGCGAGCGTTAGAAGACTCCTAATCAAGGCGAAAGTAAGAATTGTTTTGGCTTTATTATAGACTCCAGGAAAGAGTGCTAAATCAAGAGACGAGATCCATACTGTCATACTAAGAAAAATCTTAAGTAATGGACATTTTAGTAAAAAATGATTTGTAAGTAAATTTCGTAAAAAAAGTGCATCTGCTTGCAAATACCTAAGTTTTTATATTGAATCGTCGTTCTGAGCTCTCCTGCATATTTGGCAGAAAGAAAGCAAACGACTATGACTGAGTTTTGCCTTCATATTTGCGTGAAGAAAAACACGCATGTCCATTGATTAATATAATTTGTTTCAACAATTAACTTTTGACTTCATAATTAAATAGAGCGCTATTAATTTACTCATTATGTAAAGTTAAATTAATCATTTTTTAATTTATATCTAGGTTCTTAATGCAAACAGTTTTTCTTCATTTTCTTGGATTAACAAGAATTTCGCTTACCTAAGTTTTTCTTTAGTACGGCAGCATAGCAAATGACGACGCGATGTCGGTGTTTGTGGCGGCAATCAGAAAGAAAAGAATTTCGTAAATGTCGAATGTGTTGGCAGTTTTTAAAGAAGAAAAAGACGACAAGTGATGTCAAAAACAAAAATTACAAGAAAAATCAGTACGAAAATCAGTTGCAATGCGTCTACAATCGAGGATTTAGAGGCTGATTCTAAATCTACAAAATTAACCAAAAGCTTGTAATCGAACTTCATATAGCCTCTGCAAAAACTCTCCAGGACTTCCATTAAACATTATCAGAGCCATTTTAGAGCCTTCCCAGAGCCAGCAAGAAGCCTTTCCTGAGTCTTTAGGCGGCCTTCCAAGAGTCTCCAGAAGTCTTCCCTAAAGCATTTGAAGCTTGAGTCGAGCCTCTCAAGAGTTTCCTCAGAAACTGTCTGTACGACGGACGGACGAACGTCATAGCAAAACTATAAGGGTCTCGGACCTGAATCTCTAAAAATAACAAATTTAACGATTGTGCATTCATCGTTAACAACGGAGGGGAATCTCGTCGTTTAATCAAGCGATTTGCCAAGATAGACGTTGGTGTCGTATGTTTCCGCAACAGTGATACTTCTTGGTACATTTCCTACAGGCGTAAGTAATTTACATATTTTTTTGTTACCTCTGGTGAGTACGGCATGCTTGGATACAACAGGGAATGTGAGGTGCGCAACATTGAAACACTAAAAATTCGAAAATTCATGAAGAATGAGTGGACTTATTCGGCAATAATTGATAAACAGAATTAATATCACTGAATCTGAGGGGTTTTTCTGTGAGTCCTGTGAGCTTGGCAAGGAGTATCATCTTCTTTTTTAAAAGTCGTAAACAGTGGCTTGTCGGTGAGACTTTTCATTCTGATGTTTGCAGGCCGATGCAGATCAAATGGACAGCTGTGGACATCGCCGTGTACCTTGAGAACCATACTGTGTTCAGATTTCATCCTCAGAAGATACCGTTTAAGTTTTGTAACAAGACGAATTTCTTTTGTCCTACAACAGAAGCATCAGTTGTGATATCTTCAATTTGGACGAGTATGAAGAGAATTTTCCAGGTTTTTATCAAATCTAGGAAAAGCGTCAACAAAACAAGAATAGCAACGAATCGATAAATGATTAAAACGCAAAACAGGAGCAGCAAAAAAAACAACACCTGCGTATAAACTTCGAGAAAGAAGCAATATTCGTTCGCCAAATCGTTTTCAGGCGAATCTGGTGGAATACCAATTGATTTCGCATGGAAAAGCTGTAAATGGGAATATGGGAACTCGTTCCTCGAATACCTGATATGAAACTCATCGATTCCAAGTAGGTATTCAAAATTGTTTTAGACGCAAAAAGGAAATCCTGTGAAATATAAAGCTCGGCTTTGTGCTCCACGTTTTCTTAAAATGAAGGGCCTTGATTATAAAGAAACTCTTACTCCCGTGATTCGATATGATTCCCTTCTCATTTTTCTTGTTCTTGTCACAGAACTGGACCTAGATTTGATGTAGTTCAACATAAAAACCGCTCTTCTGTACGGTAATGTTCAGAAGGAGATCTTCATGGAAGTGACGGAGGGAACTCGCAGTTAAAAGAACAAATATACTGTATGCCGATTTTTAATAGCGTGTTACGAATTTAGATTTGTCTGAATATTGAACCGTTGGAAATTGCATTTGCCCAAATATTTAAGCAATGAACTTTCAAAATATAGATTTTCCTAAAAATAAAAAATTTTTAAAAGTCCTGTCTCCCTACTTGTTTCTCGTTTGCAATGTCATTTATAATCGTGGAGTTTACAGACTTTTTAAAACTATTTACGAACTTTTTTTTCATTCTGACTTTTACGGACTTATACGGGAGTTACGGGACTAGTTTGAGCACTAATTGAATGGTTTTCTTAATATTCAAAATTTAGTTTTTAAATCAATTCTACAAATAATTCTTATTTTAGCTACTACTCTAAAATGAAGTAATAATTAAAAAGTTTGTAATTTTCATGCACTTACTTCTCTAATGTGGTACCACGTACCAAGATATTGCGCATGTTTGAAAACTTTAATTATAAATTCCTGAAAACTATTGAGTGGACCGTATACAAATTTTAAATCGTTAAAAGCCACATCTGATTTAATTTGCTCCAAAATTGTAATTATTAGGGGTTCTTCGAAATTTGAGGTGATTGCAGTATATACTAAGGAAGCCTGTAAAATTGTATATAGGATTAGAAATAGCATATCGTCGGATCTATTGCAATACCACGAAACTAAGTTTGGTAAATACTGCATATCTGACAATTCCTTAAGGGTTATATTTAATGTAATTTTAATTGCAATATAGCCCTTACAGATTACCTGTATTAAGCAAACAGTGTTTTGGGGTATTGCAGTAGCTCTGACGATATAAAAATAATATTCAAATACCATACGCAAGAAATTTCACGTTTCAACGTACATATTAAAGAGTCGTGATGTGATAAAAGAAACAAGTAAAAAGGTTCTTTTCATTTTTTTTTTATTTTCGATTTAAATACGAAGAAACGTTTGCACCCTTCACTATCACAGGAGAATCGGATGCAAAAGTCGATGCATAATTTGCAGGGCATAACTACTGAATAAAAAATGTCAGCAGAGTTGAATCGAGTACAGTTGAAACTGCTGCAAAAAAAGAACTCGGTAAATTTTAACGGAATTTGAAGTAAAAGTTGGACCAAAATGCTTTTCGCTAATCTTTAATATTTGTTAATGAGCTACAACTCCAGTAGTGTAGGTAAATTATATTCCAAGACTTACGTATATTCTCAAGTCCAGGCGAGTAAGTGAGGAAGAATAGAATACTACGAGATTTCAGAATCGTTTGATCCAACGGCTGAGTAGAATCTACCGTCCCACAGTGGGGCAAAAAAAGTACCTGTGGACAAATTAACTTTGAGACCGTAATTTTTATTGGATTTCAAAGTATTTTTTT